>JARFOD010155589.1:0-12257 GCA_031763545.1 Mopalia muscosa | reverse complement strand
TTTGAGATTTTTTTCCAAACTTACATGTCTTTGTAAAGTATTTAAACTAAAAAAATACTGTCATAGGGTTTTTCTAAATTCAAGTTAGTTTTTGAACAATTGATAACAATATATGTAACAAATAACAATCTGGCCTTAAAAACATTTGCTAAATATCTTCAAAACGAAAATCAATTTTAAAAGACTGCATGACGTTTTTTTAGATTATGGCTTCAAGAGCTTCAAATTTCAAAGATTTAGTGCAAATAGTTTACTAGAAATAAACGATTTAAATAACAATCAAGAAAAATGAAAGCTGTGAAAACAGCCTAAACGCATGTAAATGATTGAACTCCGGATTGTTCTAGAAATACTCCAATAAATTTAATAAACAACATGTTTTTTTAATTGGAGAAAAAATTAAATGGAGTTTTATCTATTTCATTTATTTTTAATGCATCATTTGAAAACAATATCTTTAACTCCAAAATTTGAGAGACATCGCCATTACAGATTTCGTTCACACCTTTGTTAATGACTTTGAGTAAGAGTCCTACTGGGGCCATGATTAGTCCGTATAAATGTGTGTTCTACCACCCACAAACAATTGTTCTCCATGTCTACTGTTCAGTTCAAATACACATCCCCACGGCCCTGCAATTGATCTGCTGGCCTTTCGTTAATTGGTTTGTTGTAATAGTCAGCAGGTAGTCGGTTGAAGTGAGATAACCCCGTTAATTATTTCCACCCTACGATATACATACTCTTTGAAACACGTACTTTACAATTTTAAATCGGAAAAAAAAAACCATTCTAAAATGCTTATTTTTTTATCAAACTTTTAGCATTCTCAAGATTATGAAAAGAAGATCTTAGTAAGGCAAAAAAAAGTCAAAATTTCACCCTGACTAGCGGTAGAGTCCTTAAGGGTTAACCTCGTAGTCCAAAAATGTGTTACTTATATGACTAGGGATTTACCATTTCAAACTAATCCTTAATAAATACGACTGAAAACGGAGGTTGTGTTTAATATATTATTCTATTCCTACTAATAAACTCAGAACAACGGAAATAAATAACGCCGTATTTCAATGAACGATAACATTTATAGTATTAGATACTTTACATGTTTGAAACACACCTTACGTAATTTATTTTTAATAAGATATTAAAATGCTAATACAATAAACACAAAATTACCCAAAAAGACAATTCTACATCGCATTCACTAAACAGAACTTTTAAGTGAACTGCGAAAGATAAAAAATAAAGATGAGCACTCTTCATTTCTTCGCTAAGTGTTGTTTGCACCGTTAAATAAACAGTCAAAGTCGTCCTGGGAAGAATGGGTAAACATTACACAACAGCAATCAGAGTGCCGTCCGAACTCTCCTCGATATTGAATTCCTGTAAGTTAATGCTATTAGTATTCGGTCGGGTTATTTTACTATTTGAAGTTCTGCAGACAGCTCGCCGAGCTAATCTTTTAGCGCAGTGACGAACTTTGGGAGAAACCAGTAGGCAAATAAACGGTTTCACAGCAAAATGTAAATCCAACAAAGCATTAAGAATACCGGTCCATGAATGCGGGATAACAAATTTTTGAAACATTACTCCGAAGAAATCGCGAATAATGACAGTAAATGTAAGGATTATTAATGACAGAGTATAGCAAAGTAAGATGCCTGTGGCATGAAGGTGTCGAATACGATCTTCGCGATTGTCCACAATCTGGGGACGACCACGAGTGGGAACGGTTCGTTTTGGACGGCTCTCAACGACTGTATGTCTCCTCTTACATCGTATTTTGCGACAAGCTATGATCACACTTAATACAATCGCTAGGCCATAAGGCAGCATACAGGCGAACACCATATCTATACGCAACAGAGTGTTAAAAGTCTGCAGATTGTCCCTTGGCACGATACACATGTTTTGGGTAAAATCCGATACTTCAAGGAACCAGCACATATACACATGTCCATATATAGCAAGAACTGCCATTGAAATTAGCACCAACTTTGACCTAAAAGCGTTGCACAATTCAGCACGCCTTTCAGGTAAGAATTCCCAAATAAACCTCTCCGTGGCAAATGCAGCAATGTACCATCTGGACAAAAACGTAAACGATTTGACTGAGTAATTAATCAATTGACACATTCCTACCTGATGATAAACATTCACCTTGAAGTAAAATTCAATCCACAAAAATACGCTAAAAAGTAAGTATCCAGAGTCGGTTAATGTCACACCGGCTACATAAACCATAGGAGCTAACTTCTTTAGTTTGCTGTTAATAACCAACACAAACATTAACACATTGGCCACGATTCCAACCACAATAGTGACGGGGGTTACATAACACTTCAGCGCTATATTGTACTCGGGCATCTCCACATATCCCATGTTAGCAGTTTCGTATAGCGTATAGTTGTACTCGTTTTCCATGTAATGTTCCTCTTCCATTGTACTGGATTCATTGGCAAGAGGGAAGGACATCTCACGTTGAAAATCCATGCTGTAGGGGTCCTTCTCAGACAATCAACTGAAACAGATTGACAACGTTAACGATTGTTGACTGTGGGAGTTCAACATTGGGCCTACAAATACAAAACATAATCATTTGTATCATTTCTGCACGCTGAGATTATTGCTATCCTTCCGCACAAGTTTGTGTCTGTGTATAGAGCGGCACTAATTATCAGAGAGTTAGCTTGATCTCTGGTCATCCAGTAGACTAGCCGTATGACAAAAGCTTTTTGTTGATTACTCGTATCAACGCTTTTAATATGGAGATCAATATAGCAATGCTTTATTTGGATACTAAAACCATTACTTAGTCTGGCGCTTCCTTGGGACTCATAGTAAAGAGATGCTACCATACGGTTTGGTAATTCACACTAGATAGAGAAGTTAGTTTGTTTGACATTCTATTACTTAAGTGAATATCTTTAACACGCAGTAAAGCCCCCTAATCCCAGAAAACTAGCCATTAAGCTTTGATTTTGAGGTCGCGCAGGGTACTTCCGATTGTCGACATTATTGTAAGGAAACGGTTGGTATGGAGACGGTGATAACCGGATGAAGGCCGTCCGTAGAGCCTAAAGAAACTCCGGGAGTCCGCTATTAGCTAGTTAACAACACAACCCGACAAAACAAGCGCAAGATTTCAATGAATGCATTTCCACGTCATACTCACGATCAGCTCACCTCCATATTTTTCCAGATTTTTTTAGATACAACCAATGCCATCTCAAGAAATAAAAACAAAAAAATGTGAGTTTTATAGCATCCTTTCAGCTGAAGCCTCCACATCTGTACATGCAAGATTAGAGGCAGAGTTCCATATCTAGTCAGCAAATGGTTTTTAATAGGTTGTATAACAGCATAATATGCCGTCAGCGTAGAATTCAAAGAGTTGGTCAGAATAGTCATAAAGCCTCGGAGAATTGATATCCGATTAATTTGAGCATTAATCGAGAATTTCCAACAAATTAATTTTACGACTTCCTTCGCCGAGCAGAGTAAACTATTTTTACACTCGGGTTGAAACTGCACGAGCTATTTGTTTACCACAGTATGTGAACGACTGAACTATTAAAGGGTTACAATAAAGGAACAGGAGCGTCGAGATTTTACATGGGTACCGTAGTGGTATAATTACTGTGGACGGGGAAACCGTTGTCAGTAGCTGCTGTGAGGTCTGTATGAAGAGACATTTAGCGACTGGAATACTTTAGGCAAAGATTGTCGTTTTGATTGCTCTTGTATACTACTGCCTTTAATTGACGACTAATCAAAATTTGCTTTACAATTCACTTTATCTATAAGGGTGTACTTAACTTAAAACGTTTGGTTTCTATAAAGGAAGATATTGTATATATATATATGGACAGA
Organism: Mopalia muscosa; assembly: GCA_031763545.1. Taxonomy (NCBI): domain Eukaryota; kingdom Metazoa; phylum Mollusca; class Polyplacophora; order Chitonida; family Mopaliidae; genus Mopalia; species Mopalia muscosa. Next base: position 8,381 of record JARFOD010155589.1, on the reverse strand, counting down.
CAGTTGATATCGACCCATTCTCTGTCTAATTGATCCCAAACAGCTACTGGTTTAGTTGCATTTTCCCTGGACTATAAACCACAACTTACTATTTGCTCGATGATTATTTGCGCCAAGCTACAAGCCCCATTAAGCAGAAAAAAGGCCTGGAAGGTGTGATTTAAGTACGACCGTCTGTGGAAGGTTAATTGTGCTATTTTGAGAGACGAAAAAAACCCTCTAAACCAATAATATTAAAGACAGCCGCCTTGATATCGATTGAAAACGTTAATACGTAATAATCTCTTTTATTCTATATTAGTAACTGAACTTTCTCAGCGAATGAAGTTCTCCTACCAAACCTCGGACTGAAGCATAATTATCAGATTTCAGTTCATTGAAGCTATAAAAGTTACATTCTAATCATATCTGTTTCTCGCCCTAAGGCTCTATCCGCGGCCGAATATTTACTATCAGCATATGGAGGAAAATGGAAATGAAAAAGTGCCCCTGGCTGAAAAAGATGAATAAAAGACACTTTTAATAAGATTAAGTTGGGTATCTTTGCTTGGAGACATTTTTGTTTCTCAGGCTATCACAAAATAAACTGCCATGATAAAAAATAAATACTTACAAAGTGCAGCTGAAGAGAACTTTTAATCTCCCGTTAGTGATGTGTAAAGCATCTACTGTAGCCTGGTGACAACTTGTTCTTTTTGTCAATTGCCCATGTTAGGACATACAAAAATGAACAAAGCAGGACAAACTGAATGAATCAAATGCTCAGCGAGGTTCCCCTTTCTTAGTATTTTCTGAGCGAATGTGTCCAGCGAATCTCCATTGGAATGTCATAAACGAAAATTGGATTTAGCGCTTTGCCACAAAAGCCGTCTATAAGTGTTTGTCTAATAAAGACAGAAAGAGTTATTGAACGAAGAGAACTGATGTTGTTACTGGGCAAAGACTGACAAACCCCAACTTCCAACACTACTATAAAGGAAAAGCAATCTGTGAATTGGGTTCCACGTATGACATTCCTCTTGACTAGTGTTTTGAATTTCAACTGAAGCATGAAGATGCCATCGAGAGAATGAACTTTACCACTGAACTGCTGTCGGATGTTTGATACACACCCGGTCTATCCGGTTACGCCAACAGCAAAATAACGAGACAGCGTATGTTTTCTATTAAACTCAGCCAGACGTATAGATAAGTTCAGACATGCCTGACATTCACGTATTTAGGAGAAGATGAACCCAATTGGATAGGGCGAAGACCAAGTACTTGAAAGAGATATAAGATTTGTGGTAGTTTCTATTTACGTAGTTAAGGGTATGTAAGTATATCACTCGCCAGAATCAGAAAGTTAAACATGTACCGATGTAAACCGTTTTGAAAAATAAATTACATCAGTAAGTTTTATGGAAGTCGTAAATACATAAACCGTCTATGCTTGTCTTCATCGCTGATATCTTGTTGTTATTTATGATACTGATAGGATCTTATTTCGTAGTATGAAGCGATCTTAAAAAAACCTGCATTGAGAAATAGATCCTATCTGTGACTTTTATAGCTACAGCTATATAATTCTTCATAATAATGCATATACTCTGTAAAGGGAATAAACCCACATCTAATAAAGGCGAGTAAACCGTGAATTATTCAACAACAATTACTCACTTTTTTCTATTCCTTGACTAAAGTTTAATACGACAATCTTACCTTGTGGAATTTGAACTGAAGACGTGGAAACATCCCTTTAGCATTGACAAGCCCCCCATAATAAACCAACCCGTGTCTGGCCAAGCGAGTGACGTCCTGCAAATTCAGAAATACATCCCTTCTGAGTGAAAACCCATGTTGAGCTGCAAGAGTGCCACTTAATAGCATTGACATGTCACACGGACCATAAGAGAACTGTCCATTACTCCTGCAGCAGATATATAAAACTTTCTGCTCATCAGCGTACATTCCTCCCGGTGCGGTTTGTGGAGTAATGCCGATGAAATGTGGCCGCTTATTTGTCGTTCTCCCTGCCTCGTCGCGGAACACTAGGTGACTGAAATCAATGTGAAGATAGTTGGCCGCGATCGGCGATTCCGCTGACAGACGACTCGTTCGGCGAGGAGTTCATACTGCAAGTCAGTAATCAGGATCAGCCGTTACAATGAGCGTGGGAACCTAACCTATTCACAAATAGCAGCTACACAGTTAAGGACCAAAAACTATCATTTTGTAATTTGTTATCTAACCTATGGCTCGCATTCATTGCTCAGATTGTACAATTCGCAGTATGTTGCCTTCTTCTGCCGATAAATGAACTACGGAAATAAGACATATCCGTTAATCGTAGATACAACTGGTACCAGCAAATATACTTTCCAGAAATCCGTCAGACTACAAAGATAGCAGTGAGTTCAATACATTCATCTAAAATAAAGAAATATCCCTTTTCCTGAGAGTTTACATTTGATTTCACATATACTCTTTAATATAGTGTTCACCAATGCGAAAAGCATATTGATGACCATATGCTATGTTCCCATCGGCTTCTCAAGTCATTTCTGGAAATGAAATGGAATTGAAACGTCATACGCATGTAGTAAGAACTTCCTAGTGCAATTTAAAGGCCTTATATCAAAGTGATTTTGTGAACTGGTGCCATAAAGCGGACGAGGTACATTTAGTAAAGGAGTTTACAAAAAACTGGTAATGCGAGCAGAGTAGCGTTCAACATCAACAAAATCAGGCCAATATACAATACAACATTTTTTACACTTCTATTATTGATAATACATTACATTTGTATTTGGCATATAAGCTATTATTTTTTTTAATTTAATCTTGTAGTAAGTCAACGTAAACTTTTATCAGATTTAAGTATTGTGGTTATTCTTGCTCTTCTGTTAATTCTTTTTATTATTAATATGTTTTCTTTTTAGAATCGTTACTTTGAATTTATGTATTCATTTTTGATACCAGAATCTTGACGATCATACCTTTAAGCATATAGAGTGGCTAATGTATCTTATAGAATGTGGTGTATAGAAAAACAATCCATATAAACGAATTTTATCTTTTGAATTTATACACTGAACAATTAAATCGATATCTCGTGGTCATTTTCTACGGACTATTTCCACACACTTTGATAGCTTCGTGAGGGATCAATACTTTATAGAATACAGGATAAATAAAATTTGCTTCGTGTGACGACTTATCACTTTGAATGTAAATAAGCATTAAGCCGGGTTACTTCCATCTATTATCTTGACGTTGGGTTGACGCTCCCCACTTTACAAAAATAGTTCGTTTCAGAAGACCGTCCATTGGATTCAAAGATTGGCTGTAAGACACTAGTTTGTTGTAAATTTGGGAAACAAAAATTGCCTTGTTATTATGGCTTGATGGTATTATAAATGAACAGCGACACATAAATCATCGAATAAGCCGGAGATGTTCACTCGCATCTTAACCTTAATGCACGAATAAATAGTTTATTGAAATAAATGTAGAGTACACTTCAGACTTGACGCGAAGTCGCATTACTGTTGCGTCGCTTCACTGAAATAATTCACAATACTACCCGTCTTTAACATTCATCACAATGACAAATTTCACAGATACAGCTTAGTTAACAATTGTGCCTAATTTGAGTCGTAAATCATAATGTTCAAAGACCATATAGTCCGTGGAATTGATATAAATAAACGACAAAGTACATTATTTGTAAATAGGCTGCACTGTTTTAAAATATTAATGAGCTACTGCTAACTTTCCCTCAAGAGTAACAGTTGATTCATGTATGCCAGTAGCCAGGTGTCTTGGTTATCCTCATTATCGTAATAGAAAAATATAATACAGACCTTTTTGTTGCTGCTATTGGATTATATAACAGTAAAGAACACCAAGAAACCGAAAGAAAAACTTTCGAGATATAAGTGCATCATTAACCTGTGGTGGACAAGTGTCCTTTGTTAGCACAGTACCAAATCGCAACTAATCACGTTTCTTTAAGCACACCTTATCTGCTTCCACGTCACACAAATGTGCAGCATTTGTCATGGTGATCAATTTGTCTGATCAGTTCATCAATAGGCAGTTTAACTATTAAATCTGTTTAATTTACATTGACGGGAACTATTGGTTTTAATTTATAATAAAAAATCCGTAATACATATTTTTTTTCAGCAGTAGCTCTTTAATTTGTACTATATACTCAGGCGACCAAATATGCACATTTTGTTTCTGATAGGCAATCATGCAGACCTAGGCATAGTACTGAATACACTGTTTCTCGGCAAAGAACGCCTTACCAGGGAAGTCAGGATAGGGGAACACTATCTCGTATTATGTCAGATTGAACTAAATGTGATGTACCATTTCTATGACGTGTTTATTGCACGATAATAACACTAGAGGGATATGTGTTGCTAAGAGGAAAGCGTAGTTTACATTTATGACATCACTATTGGAAAATGTATTTCCATCCCAAATTGATGTCCATAATGGAGCCAACATGACTTAAATCGTTTAAGTTTCAGGAAGAAATGTTGGTTACATTGGGAATTTATGACAGAGAGCAAAATTACGAAAATACTGAGAGCCTATCCGCTGTTGATGTCATTAACAGTTTAGTTAGGCCCCCGACTCGTCATGATTTTAGATGTCAAAGAACGGCTACACAATCCGATACTCAAATTGAAGGAATAAATCACCAAATGAACAAAATGCAAAGGAGCGAAAGGGGTCAAAAATCCCTACCGTACAAACTTTCAAACAGTATTATGCTTTAACTATGCTCATTGCCATAAGCCATTGGGAAAAAAATATCAAAAAGCCGTTTTAATCATTGTTGTACGCCGTCACTATTGCCATGGCAACATAAGGGAGATGTGACAATCATCAAAACATCACAGTCCTTTGAAATGAGTCAATACATTAGTAAATAAATAATATTATGCGATCGACTCGTTTGGTTTGCTTTGGACTATTGGTGATACCGTTGGTTCCATTGTGTTCACGTCCCCACGGACCACTGCATGTCGGCTAGCGTGTTCCACTCTACTCAACATGCTCTTCAATGTTATTTTATACAGACAATGAATTAAATTGTCAGCTATAATTTCCACCTTGGATATTTTAATAGACAGCCGCACTGCTTTTATTAAAACTTTCTTTTTACATTTAGGTAGATTAAAACCGTAATGTGATAATTTTTTTATTTATTTAACACACCACTTTTACTCCGATCAAGTTTCGCAAAGAAGTAAATGTTTCCATCAATATTAATCTTTTGTTCAGTAATATGAAGTTCATTCTGTCGATATAAATGAAAAAGAACAGATGTCACCAATAAAACATAATAGACATTCATTCCTTTCACTGATTCGTCTGAAATCAAGTTTCACGTTTACAAATTCGATAATTTCATGATGTAAGTAATGTGCAATATTACTATGTTTATATTTCAGGCAAATCTGTCAAATAAATCAAATGAAATGACAGATACCATGCTGTGTGCTGGTGTATATATCATTTTGTTTCCAATATGCAGACAAATCTTTACTTAACTAAACAGCCACACTGTTGGTTTTACGTAATATAAAGGCAGGAAGATATATAATTCTGATATAACCATTACCATGTATGTATTTATTAGAAGATTATTTATTACAATAATCATTCAACGTAAACCAAGACTGATCTTTTCATTAAAAAGATCCCGTGTGTTAAATACAATACAGATTGATTCCCTCTGGTTATTAGGTGTTTTTAATAACAATTAAACCAGTCTCTGACTCGGTTACTATTACTTTCTCATGGGACTGGAAGCGCACAATCTCATACATACACCTTAGTAATACACTCAACAGATAGTTACCGGAATCTGTACCTAAACATGATTGGTATGATACATGTCAATCACCTGACCAAAACACTTTTTTACCATTTCATTGCACAGGAAGTCCTTTTAATAGCAAACCAAATTACCGGAGCAGATTATCCCGGGTTAAAATTGTGGTCCAGTTATGCGAGAATCTGTAGGTCCATTTCAAATAGGGCAATGTGTCTAAGTTTTGTTTGCTTCAAAGTATTAACTCGATGTGCAATAATACCAGCAAACATGTTATCTGCGGGCAACATTACACTGAGAGTTTCTAATCTGAAACAAATACGGTCATTAATGTTCTGAACTACGTAAGTTCATAATAACCAAGTCATTTGTCTAGAGATTTGTAGCGGGGAAACCACATATGGGTTACAGGTAATTATTTCCTTTCGTGCAGCTTGTCGTGGAAATCGTATTGTAGGATAAGAATAAGCGGCTAGAGTTGTTCATCTGTTCTCATGAGTTTGCACTGGTCTCACAGGTCGTATAGATCAAAATAGTCCAGTAATGAGATCACTGGAACAGTAAGTAGACACAGGGTGTAGATAAAAAGAATCAAGCATTCCTTGATAACTCACGCTGCTCGCAAAAACTGCTTATAGTTTCCCAATTATAGTAATTTTAACTATTTTCAAGTCAACTTGAGACTATCCTAAAGTAGAATAACTCGACGTTGTTATATGCTATTCTCGGCTAATTTTATGACAGCATCGATTGTAACTTCAGTATGAGTATTTTAATACAGCATCCGTTTCAGAAAACTATTCTAGAAATGGTGTTGAATAAGGTGTATTTTATACTTTGGTTGTTTTGAATTATTAAAATATATTTTCGCTTAAGCTTCTTTCACCCAACTCATCTTTATTTATTCTGTATTTTCGTCAGATAATGTTGTCACAACAAACTTGCATTGAATTCAACAGGCTCGCCTTTCAAGTGGGATTTGTTGCCTTGCAAAACAGTTGTTCTACAAAGCCCTTGTGTGTGAGTTAATAATATTTGATTGAATTAATACATTCCAAATTCAACAGACTTCTCCCTAGCTATTGATATTAAAACCCTATCCTTATTACATTTATGTTTTACTCTACAAGGTTTGCAGATTGGTTTGTTTGCTGTCCTTTAAAAAGTGATTCATTTGGGCTGCGTGTGGGACAACATCTACCAAAGGCTAACATTGTTTTGCAAGACTTTACACCTGTGTCATGTGTGTCTTCTCCGCCATTGGAAACATGTTCGTTGTTTTTGCAGCAAACATTTGTTAAGACCAGGAATGATGAAGATAACCACTTATTTGTCTTGCCTTATACATGTTGATATTCAAGAAGCATTCAATATTCTCAATAAAAAAAAAATGTCTATAGAATCCATTAGAACTTTGTTCAATCATTTGGGCATCCCTGGAAACACAGTTGTAGATAGAAAAAAAAGCAAGTTAAGGTCTCGAGCAGAAATATATTATAAAAAATATCAAGCCCCAAATTTCTAAATACATTTAATCTTTAGAAGGATGCATGGGACCTGAAAGTCCATACTTTTACTCCAATAGAATGTTTCGAGAAGACCTGTAGGTTCTAACGCATATTATATGCCACCGCCAACTTACATAAACATTACTTTTTGTAGCAAGTGTGAAATTTGTAACTGTTGATACGATATCAAACACATATATGTTGTAGACTCCACGACATTCTATAGACACCTCCGTGATGGACTTGTTTGATAATATTGCTGGCGAAGGTGTCGTCATGCAAGTTTCTTAAACTGGTCGGTGGTGTTTTATAAAAGTTGTTTTGTATAGATTGGGAAGAATTGAAGTTGAACTACAAAATTTGCTCTTTTGCATTATAAATGAAACATTTAATATGTTGACATATTTTGAGTCTATTGACACTTTTGTATGTCCTTGGTGATGTCTATTGACAAGATTGATTTTATCTTTAATATTTATATTTTCTTTTAAAAACTTGATGCTGATTTATCCTTACAGTAGCTGAAATACCACTGGATAATAAACCTATTGTTGTGGTAACCGTCACGAATTGCATTTACACCGAACGTTTACACAATAACATAAAGTATAATACCATACGAAGTAACGGAACAATAGGCCTACATAAATAAACAGAGAAAATAAAAGACACACTCTCTCTTCTTGTTGTAGCCCGATATGCTTGTCCTGGGGGCAATTTGGCAGCTGTTTGTCATTCAAATGTTGAGAGAAAAAGGGTCAGCTGATTGTAGCATACAGCTGAATATTTAACCATATGTCAGATGTTTGTTAACAGAACTGCTGGTTCCCGCTAGCTACTGGCCATTATAACCGCCATGAATGTCTCACTTCCAATCAACACTAATAACTAAACTCCTTGCGTGAATCGATTAGGAAAATGTCTGATTACGAATTTCTTATTCTGTCCATGCTTTTTAGATTTTGTTTGTTTGTTTGTTTGATTGGTGTTTAACGTCGTACTCAAGGGTATTTCACTTATATGACGACGGACAAAAA
>JARFOD010155578.1:0-12258 GCA_031763545.1 Mopalia muscosa | reverse complement strand
TCTATTCATCAATGATTACTGATTAAACTGTTTTTCTATTAGTTTGATTGGTTCATTCATTGGTCATTAACCAGTAAAGTTAATCTTTTGATAACTGCTTCACCAATGTCAGTCTGGTTAAGGATTGAGTCTTGTTGTACTGTAATACTATGTCAAAACAACTTTAAAATAACGTCATCATTATGAATTGGTTATTTGTATAGGAAAAACAAAATATAATCTGCTTTCTTAAAGTCTGTTTGCATTTAAAATAAATTAGACACACAAGGAATTGATAACATGTTTTACGTTCGTTAACTGAAAAGGCTTCAATCTAATCCATTACAGTTCTGTATTTATTTATTTATTTTTTATTATTTTATGATTGTCGTTAATATTTTACGTTTATGTTGTTGCTTACCCTGAAAGGGCTGGAACCATTGATCCTCGGATCAAAGGAAAAAAATTAAATTCTGGCCACAATTAGCTTCCAAAGTTATCAATACAAAGTCTTGTTAGTTTTGGGGGAAAATGGGGCCCAAGAATAGGAATTCATATTTATCTAATTATACCTTCAGATAAAAGGCATACGTTGCTATCATAGTTGTTCATACCAAACTTTGTTTGCCTGTGAAAAAAGTGGGTTCCAATAAGAAGACAAATTCATATTAATCAGTACATGTATAACAGAATATGTTAACTGATACGAAATGATCTCGATGTTATTGTATAAATTTATAAATAGTATAGTATTGTACAATTTATATGGACTTTAGTCTGAAATAAAGGTGTTATTATTATTTATTATTGCACCAGACAAATGACAGAGCTGAAACTGTCACTGATGTTCGTAAATATGTTACTCTGCATTGCCCCTCGGTAATCTTACCTTAGGGAAATAGTCAGTGATATGTCCAAAGAGAAACACACACAACAACAACAGATGTCACTTACGTTGGAGAAAAGAACAACTAAAATGCCTAAAAACAAACAATTACAGATGTCACTTTTTAATCAGCAGCAAAATAACAGGTGACAAATAACAACTGATTAATGCTATTAACTGTTATTGATCTATATTGATTAAAGGGAAATTTATACGTACATTAATCAGTACAGGTGAAATCTTTACCTACCGGTAATCAACTTGATTGGTCTATTCATTAATCATTACGGATTAGAAATTCCCGTAATTAATCTTTAATCGTTGATTGGTATATTCATCAATGATAACTGATAAATGTTATTCTATTAGTTTGATTGGTCCATTCATTGGTCATTAACCAGTAAACTTAATGTTTTGATAAATGCTTCACCAACGTCAGTCTGGTTTATAAGTCGATTGAGACTTGGTGTACTGTAATGCTATGTCAAAACAACCGTTAAAATGACGTCGTAATTATAAATGGATTCTTTTTAGGTATAACAAAATACAATCTGTTTGTATTGAAAATAAATCAGGGACACAGAAAAAAACGGAAAACATGTCTTCGTTCAAAGTTGTCCTAATCTGGAATATAGTATTGTTGAAAAGGCATTTTAAATTTAAATTATATATATCAGTTTTTATAAAACCTTTTTATATTGTGTTTAATTACCCCCCCCCCCCCCCTCCCCCCAATCCACAAATGTAAAGCAGTTGGGGTGTTTATGTTTTTAAAGTGATGTTTGTCAATTGGCTTAGTTTTTGTAATTTTAAGTTTCAAAAGTCAAGTTTCTTCATTTCGCTCTGGCCACACACTGTGGCATAAGAGGTACATTAATAATTTAAGGCGACAGGTTTTAATAATCAATTCCTTTGGAGTAGTGAATTGCCGGATCAATGTGTAGTATAAAATACAAATAATCACAGACTTAAATTATATGCGTTTGAGGAGATATTAATACTGAATGTTCAATACCAACATTCAAACACTTAACCATACCAATATTCAAAACTGATGGTATTTGTTCGAGTGTGTACAAAAATACTATACTCAAATGTATAATTATTATATACTAAATGTCATTTAGAAATACTTATATTTATGGATATAGACCCTATAACTTTACAATTATGAAAATGAGTCATCATTAATGGGAGTGCCTTTACAACTTTACGGTTCTAAATTGATTTACTATCTTGAATAAAAATCAATTTATGTATTTATTTACTTACATTCTTACATGTTAGTTTATGTTAAAGCGACTGATCAACATGGGTCGGTCCCTCTTAATGACTCTTCCTCCAAAGAGAAACCTCAATTGTGGATTCGTTTAAATTGCTTATGTTGTTAATTGTTTACAAACTTATCAATAAGCAATTATCTCAGTATAGGGCAAAACATTCCATCGTAGTATTAAATTACAATTTGTCGGTTTTCTGTGTTGTATTAGTTTTTAAAACGCCCAAGGCATGTAATTTTCACACTTGTTAATAATCGTGTCCATGGCGAAAAACACAAGCAAACAAAATAACCCAAGGTTAAACCTGTTTCTCCCAACACGCAGCGTGATAGGTGGAATAACACGTGTAAAGATTAACAATCACATGGACCGCTGACCGGACGGTGATTGGCGCCTTTGCCCGGGGCACCGTGGGGGAGAGTCGGGCACTGATCACCCCTGAATGAGATCAGGGTGTGACGAAGAGGTTCAGATATACCGCGGTGTTATTCTTGGGGCTTGGGTGACGGCTGTGTGCGCACAAAACCCATAGACAGCTGGCGTCGTGTTATGTCCTTTACATCACTATATAAACCAGACAGTCTCCAACAAGAGTCAAAACCCAAGTTTCTTCGTTTCTGTTCTGATCTTGACGATCGCTAAGTCTGACTCTTTCCCACTGGATCTTAACCTATAGTCATTTAGCAATCAGACGCCTCAAGTATCTGTCTCAACTTAAACCGCTGTGACTTTAACTTTCCATCTCTAGATAGACTCCAAGAGGGTGTTTTTTGATCGTGGCACCAGTCTTTCTCGGCGCAAAAAGTGTGCTGAGTTTTCGTCTTCATTGACATGTGGATCGCTTGGTGACAGATTTGAACGAAATTTATTTGGATTACCTTAAATTTGGATTTTGCAAAACCATGCAAAACCACAAAAGCAGCATATACTGAAGGTCGCCATAGTGAACGTTTCAATAATTAGATTTGACAATTGGGATTTATGATCCACGATACAACTTTTAATTATAAGATATATCGTTTATATCTCCACTTTAATTCATGAGCCAGAAGTGGATGATAAGAAGACCACTGCCTGTCATTTGATATCTCTGGTGGTTGTCAATTTGGATTACCAGCCGGACAATTCTGAGATCGCGGCATCATTACAGATTCGATTATTAATAAGGCCTGTATCATCAACACTTTGAACTCGTCCTGCAGAATTTGACAGAGAATTAGCAACGATGTATAAGGTGGATATTTACGATGGTTTACAGACGTCAATGGTCAGCGCTGACCAATCCAACCTCTCAGAAAGTAAGTGTTCTTCTCTTTTTGAAACTGTGAATAAAATTTCCTCTCTGTCATGGACTGTAACGATATATGCCTGTATAATGTAGGTATCTTAATAAATAAAATGATTGTCTTGTCACACATTAACCTTTATGGTCCTGTTATATGCTACCTTAGTTTAGAACTAGAATTATCCCCTTCTTTTCAGAAAACACGTTTGAACTCATTTCTCTGTTTATTTTTTTAGGCTCTTCGTTAAATTCGAGCTTTTTGAACAATCGAATCAGTTCCCGCAATCCGCTATACATCCATGCAGACAGCCTAGAAAGTTTGGACGATATGACGTTAGCCGAGGATGACTTAGCAGAAATCATGGCCTTCAAGAATACGAGCGCTCTCTGTGACGATTTACGCTTCATCAGCGGTATGCCGGAAGTCTGTGATGTGAAGTTCATGGTGGGCCGTGAGCGTACTCCAGTCTACGGCGTCAAGGCCATATTAGCAACCCGCAGCAGGTAAGTGTGTGACTAGGTAATTAAGACACTGGGACAAACTGTACGAAATATCCGTAAATCTATTCTAAAGAATAACATTAAGGCCTGCATGTACATGTATATCACATAAGAAGATTTAGGTATTTTCTTTATACAGCGCCGTTACACAAATCAATTTGATCGTAGTAACCATGGCAACGAAATACAATTCCAATCTGAACGGATTTAAGTTCGATTCAGTGAAGATTGATCCTTCGCCTCAGTTGTTTAGATCTGAATATCAGTATAAAGTCGTCAAAAGAAGACATTGGTAATTTGAAAGGTCTCTTTTTCTTTGACAATCACGTCAATGTAGCTCAGCCAGATTTCCTTTAATGAATAGCAGGGTTTGTTTTCGTCTGGAAAAAAAAACATGATAAAGTAGGTCTTTACTCTCACCTTCTTACGTTTTCTATAGACGGTAATATCCACTAAATCTGGTCGAATCTGAGGCGATTCGATAACTTTAACGACAAGTTTACCCAATCAACAGACTGAAATGCCTCACGTGACTTAGGTATTCCCCTTTTCATACACTATCAATAAATGTGATATGAATGAAATAAACGTAAGTACGACGTTAAAGCTACCTTTAGCACAATACTCATTTACAAATGCTTTTTGTTTTCAGAGTGTTTTATGAAATGGTTATTTCCGCACAAAAGCAACAGGCCCAACTTCGGGATTTCAAACCACCAAAGAAAAGCAGAAAGTTTATTCCAAAATTGTTTAAATGGAAACTGGGTAAATCAAAAGAGGTACGGAAGGAAGCTACCTTGGTTGACGATTCTAATCATTTGAAAATAGACATCCATGATTTTCCTGTCGATATTTTCAAACGAATTGTACTGTATCTACATTGTGGTAGTACAAGCGTGACCCTGTTGTCTGTTATCGGTGAGTTCAATTTTAATAATTAAAAAAAGATAATTCTCTTTCGGGAGTTTTAATAATTATTTAATTTATTTCTTAATTTCTTTCTAAATGTAATTGTATATGCATATTAGAGCAATGCTTGCTTGAAGCCCGTTTAGCATGCAGGAGTCTGACACAAATAATATTATATTGATTATAAAGTATATAGAGAGACAAGCTGTGTCAATCTTATCTTACGATAACAATTCAATCTAACATTTGCGGCGAATTTTACCGTAAGATATTAAAGTGCCATGTTGTAGTTCACTTAACAATAATTACACTGTCAGCAGTTTGTCAGGGCGGGACGAGGTTGCGTCAGTGTGTCGTTGACGTTTTTACGAGCATTTCTCTCGCCAGTGAGAAAACATTTATCCTGTAACACAGCAAAGCTTTTCTCATGTTGTGGTTGTGTCAGCCTGACTATTTACCTGTAGTTCAGCGGTGTCACCCGAGGGGAATACCTTTAGGCACCGCATTAAACACCAATAAACCAATTGACAATCGTTTTAAAGTGTAATTATATGTCTGTGACAGGAGTCCTGAATGCAGCTGATGTATATGGTATTGATGATCTTAGGGGAGCCTGCTATGAGTTCGCGTTGAGATTTATCAACGTGAGAACTGTTCTAAGACTGCTTCTCATCACGGATTCTTACACCTCATACCGGTGGACTAAATCACTTATATCCAAGGTAAGACAAGTGTCATTTTTGAAACTACCATTAATTAGTACTAGTAACCCCTAGGCTAGTTTTACCACATTTTACAAATTCTCGACGTTGAATAAAGCTTGATTTGTGTCAAGTCGTACATTATCCCACTCCATGTAAATTGTCATTGCCGCCTTCTCTCGAGATATGTATAGGTTACCCACACCAACTCGAGAGAACAATCTACTCAAACACTTTGAGAAGGATCTAGAACATAAAATTATCCATCCCTTTATAATTTAATCGACATATTTATGTTTATATAATAATTTGTTATAAATCAAACGCGCATTGGTTTCGAAAACAATATTTTAAGCAATATAGAAGTACTGGGACTTTCTTTTATTGAATGGGCTACAACTTCATGTTAATCGGATATTCTTGGAGGTGAAGGCAAACGAGAAGCCCATTTGTGATCGCCTTCGTCTCCATCAAACATTGAGCTGGTACGATGTTAAATGAGTGAAATAACCTTAAATCAGGCATGAACCAGTTTTAAACAAACCTTCTATATACTGTATAGCTTATTGGATAAGAAATCGCATCTAAATAAACATATATTATGTAATATGTAACGGGAAAAATAACTAAAACATAAAATTGGCACAGATTCGTTTAGATACGGCTTTATTTAGACCTCGTATACAGAAGATCTTTTAAAAATTATTATTTTCCAAATTTTTGTGTTTCCAGATATTTGAATTCATCGACCAAAACGCGGGTGCAGTATTGGCATTACCTGACTTCGTAACTCTACCACAAGAGACAGCCATTATGATTCTGGGAAGACCGGAAACTACCGCTTCAGAAGAAGAAAAATGGGACGCTGCCGTGCGGTGGAGTAAGCAACATACTGTAAAACAAGGGATGTTTGTGTTTCAAAATACCATAGCTTCTTTCATACCGAAAATAAATTTCATCGAAATCCCTCTTGGTAAATTGATGCGGGAGATAAGACCTTTGTGTGTGGTGCCCGATGACATAATGAACAGAGCTATAGTTCAACAAGCCAGTACAAGGCTTGTGGTGGGCCAAGAGAGGCGACCTGTCTCCCGGAGAAATACAATTACAATGAGCTCCGCCAAGAGACCGACTCGACGTACCACCGATTCTTTAACGTGGGCACGGAATTACGTTCAGCGTCGAGCGTCATTCAATTCAGACTTACGTGCACCACGATCTACCAGCTATGACAGTGGTTTTGCCTCCTCGTCAGACGAGGGCTACATGGTATAGAACTGACGAAAAGGGGCCCAGCTGTTCAACAAGTGCAAGGGTGAAATTTAAGCCTACTTCATATGACACCCTTTGACGCCTATATAAGTTAATGTCCTTTCGTTGAACAGCCCCAATGACCCCTACTGATCTACTCAAGTGCTATCGTATATCCGTCCAAATCCCTAGATTGAATTTTGAATGTATAGGTCTTTATTTACTTATTTGTTTATATATAACATGGTATATATTTTGTAATTAATACAGAGCGAAAATCTATGTCGTATATAGGCATAATTCACTTAGTAAATTATATTCTGGTGACATATTTTCTGGGATATGTAACACCAGCTTATGCAACTATGTAAACAATTTTTTATCTTGTCAATAAAATAAATTATGTCAAACATAAAGTAATCTGGGTTTTCTTTTATCGTGTTTAGCTCCCTAAAATGCGACTTTTCAACATAATAAAGTAAACATCTCCTCTATTTTTTTGGTCACCCTGTCGATATTGGTTTTTATAGCAAAAGTTTTATGAATGTGGACTATGTTCCTTAACACCATCGACAAGTCCGTATTGAAAAGGGGCTGTTTATTTTTATAAAGTAAACTGATTTCGAATCGTGTCCTTTATAATATCACTTTAGGCTCTCAATGAATTGGAGGGACAATTTGGAAGAAACTGCCTGTTGCCGTGGTGATCTAAGAGGCGACATGGAGATCATCTGCCTGTGATGTCTTTGTATTACCGGTGCGTCCTGTATTTGTCCTGACTTCGCGTGTGTGTTTTTGTTGCCCGTGGCTCTCGGGGGAGGTTTCCTTCACTCATAAAACTGGTACAATACGTAGTCATGCGAGTGAAATAACTGCCAGTACAGCGTTAATCCCAAATCAAACCAAGGATTTGAAGTGGATATTTATTATTATAAAATAAAGTGATTCCTCCATACCAACGCTAGGCTTGCAATGAAGTGGATATTCTTTATAACAACGGTTGAGTTTTGAGTCGTGTGTGGTTGGTTTTTGAACTTGGATTGACCATATTTCTAAAACGCAAACCTGCCCAAGGATTTAGATTGATTACAATGATATATTTTTTTATTTACTTGTTCTAAATCTAAAATTTGTTCCATTATATTTTGACCCACGGTACACATTTAAACATTCAAGACTAGGCCTACTGAATTTTCCCCTTACTGAGGCGGAAAACAGAGCGTCACCGCGCGATTTCCTGGGAATAAAGTAATGGTGCTGATTTATCCCACACTTGCGGTCTTTGTTTAAAAGCTAGATGGTTTCAAAACGCGGATGGTTTAAAAATCAAATCGCCCTGAGTAACAACTTTTGAATTAATCTACAGGCGTCATGGTTTGGTCGACCCAAAAGTCTCTCACTCCCATTCCCATGTTTACATTCATTGTAAAATGGCAGTTGATCTCTGCAAGGTGAAATCGTTTTCAGATATAACTGAGATGTGGCGACATTAATATTCTTTGCCAAGCAAATTGGTATAACATTGGAAAATGAATGTTTCTCCTGGCAAGTAAATACAGTATAACATTGGAAAATTAATTTTTCCACTGTCCAGTAAATACAGTATAACAATGGAAAATGAATTTTCCCACTGCCAAGTAAACACAGTATAAAATTGGAAAATGAATTTGCCAAATGACAAGTACATAAAGTATAAAATTGGAAAATGAATGTCCCCCCTGCCAAATAAATACAGTATAACATTAGAAAATTAATTTTTCCACTGTCAAATAAATACAGTATAACTTTGGAAAATGAATTTTTCCACTGTCAAGTAAATACAGTATAAAATTGGAAAATGAATTTCCCCACTGTCAAGTAAATACAGTATAACATTGGAAAATGAATTTCCCCACTGTCAAGTAAATACAGTATAACATTGGAAAATGAATGTCCCCACTGTCAGGTAGTAAATACAGTATAACATTGGAAAATCAATGTTCCCTCCCAATGTCAAATAAATACAGTATAACATTGGAAAATGAATTTTCCCACTGTCAAGTAAATACAGTAGACTATTGGAAAATGAATATTCCCACTGTCAAGCAAATACAGCATAAAATTGGAAAATGAATGTTCCGACTGTCAAGTAAATACAGTATAACATTGGAAAATGAATGTTCCCACTGTCAAGTAAATACAGTAGACTATTGGAAAATGAATATTCCCACTGTCAAGTAAATACAGCATAAAATTGGAAAATGAATGTTCCGACTGTCAAGTAAATACAGCATAAAATTGGAAAATGAATGTTCCGACTGTCAAGTAAACACAGTAGACCATTGGAAAATGAATGTCCCCACTGTCAAGTAAATACAGTAGACCATTGGAAAATGAATGTTCCTACTGTCAAGTAAATGCAGTATAGCATTGGAAAATTAATTTTTCCACTGCCATTTAAATACAGTATAACATTGGAAAAGGGATATAGTCTAACATTTTAACATTTAGCCAGAACTTTTGTGATGCGTTGAACGAAAGCATGTATTGATTTAATTGATTATACAAATGATTAATATCAAAATGTTTATGGCCTTTTTTTAAAGACTAGTATTGGTTATGTAGTTGTGTATATTGATCTAGGTCGATGGAGTTTGTGTTCCAATCTTTGTTCCATTATAATAAAGATTCTGCTATCCCATTTAGATAGGTATATCTGGGCACAATTTGGGCGTGTCTGTTGACTTGAACCCTTATTGTGAACATTGACAACCGATGTGCTACAATAAGTCTGTGATGTAACACCTCTTAACCATTTTAAATGCTCATTATAACGCATTCAAGTACATATAGTTTCTTTTAGAAATTGTTGTACACATGTAAGACTGTGTGAACACATCAATCTCTACCATAGGCCCCCTTGACATTCGGGTATGCTGAGAGAACATCAACGAAACGAAACGTACCTCCTGCGCAGGAGAGTGTGAACACATTAGTAACCTAGACAGCGTGACGAGTTTATTTTGGGCGGAACACCGGTCATCCTTTTCGTCAATGAGCCGTATTGGGTGACGAGTTAATTGCTACCCATATGGACATATTTTCTGGTTGATCGATTGATTGATTGATTGGTGTTTTACGCCTTTCTTAATGGAATTTGGTTGACAATCGAAGGCGGGCATTTAGCAGTAATTGACACTAGCTCAACCATAAAATGTGAAGTGTAAATCCAAATGATGTAGCATACAATGAACGTTAAAACGGTGATATAATACATGTTTGACGTAAAAACTTAAACGTAGGCCTATATTTAGCAGCACATATAAAATAGTCCACTGATCAGCCAATAAACCAAAATTAAAATTGTCAAAATAAGGTTTAAATCACGTGGAGTCGATATGGGAGAATGCTTGGCGTGGATTTATTTAGACTTTAGGTAGATTATGGCCTCAGCGATGTTATGTTTTCAGATAGCAGACTCTATGGACCAAACGGCACAGGATATGTTCCATTACAACGTTGAACATGGTTCCTTACAGAGGGCTATTTTGATACTTCTTTTTCAAAAGAAAAATGGTAAACCGCCTAGGCTCAAGAAATTTTTTTTTTATATACAGCTACTTTCATATACCGAAAATAAATTGGATACAAAATCCCTCTTTGGTAAATTGATGCTAGACATAAAGCCTTGGTGTGTGGTGCCTGATGACATAATAAGCACAGCTATAGTTCAACAAGCATGTGGTGAACTAAGGAAGGCAGCCCTCTTCCCGGGGAAACACCATCAAAACGAATTACGTCAAGAGACAAACACGACAAGGGTAATTAATAGTATAGGATTGGCAAACGATGTACAGTGTTTTTGTTCAACCAGCACTAAGCGATGAAAAATGGTGCACATTTTGAGATAGGCGACATGAACATTGTTTCTGTATCTATACGTTTAGAAATCCACCATCCGTATCTTAACCTAATAGACCTGTCCAAGTTCCTTCATTTGAAAACTGGAATTTTCGCTTTGGTGAATATTCGTAGTCGTTCCGCTACCATGAGATTTTGTAGATCAGTCGGGTACAGCCAGATTCGCGAGTTCGATCACCAAGGGGAGGCATAAATATGTGAAGTTCAGTATTCCTATGTAGCACGAGATAAAAAGAATAAATTGGTCAGTCAATTACCAAAATAAAAGGAAATCAAATAATGTATTAATCACGTGAAGTCGATACACTGTAAAAAATATTCCTTAACAAGGTTATGGAAACAATTCCATAACGCCTTTAATTTGTAATTTTCCTCAACTTGTAACCTGTTAAGGATAATCAGTAAATATGTTTGTAATATACCCCCCCCCCCTTTCTTTATCCTCCCCACGACAAATTCTATCTCCTATTCCTTGATATTTATGGAATATTCCGCTGGTGCTTGTTTGAGGCATATATATTCCCTTACTTTTTCTTTAAGATGTTAAGGGATATTTATTTCAATGAATGGGAACCTTTGTAGCTCAATCTGGTACCTATCGCGCTAGCCTGGTTCCCGGGTTCGAATCCCGGTGGAGGCAAGCGAAACTTTTTTCTCTTAATTTAAATATATACCAGTACCTAAATTATATAAACCGAATATGCTTATATACCGCAAGTTTAACACTCTCCTAGAATGACAGCGCATATGTTGTGAAGCGTAAAAGAGAGCCATTGAATTGTAGCGGTTAAGTTCTGTTGACAAAGTCAATGTACCAAACGTTTGATCCCAAATTATAATTAAGTCACTCGACATTAAACTCGACACTAGCTTGATGGTAGCTGATTGTTGTTTGCTATAGGTCGGTACTTGTTATGTAACACACTCTTCAACCTTTCTAATGGGCCATAACATTCAATTAGTTTCCTTTGAACATGGTTGGTCTTTATGTACAAATATACCTAAACTGTGAACTCTGGTCTTGCGATGCGCCCATGCTGGGTTTTGGGGGCGGAGAACTGGGGATGCTACTCTGCTATAGCACAATGTATAGCTCTAATTCGCGCCTATCTCTACCAGTGGGGAAAGTTGGAAATTGATCCGCCGCTATTGACGGTCTCTCAAAACACAGTTTTTTCTGATTTGTTTTTAGATGCACTGAGAACAATAAGAAGTATTTTACCTACTTGCAATATTTCTTTTATGCCGGTTTTCAATCTTATAATTACAAAGGGAGATAACTCGGCAAGAAACTCAAATAGAACTTCATTTTAACGTCAGGAAACAAAGTAGGAGTTTGAATATTGTGATTAACGTATCAACAACAAAAAAAATCAAAAAAATTAGCTACCCGGTATATATGTTTTGAAAGGTCGGATATAGCGGCGAATCAATTCACAACTTTCACCACGGGATGAGATAGGTAGTACTAAGGGCTAAAACGGAATAGGGCTAATTCCTCCGTCTTAGCCCTACGTTTCGCCTATCTCAACCCATGGTGAAGGTTGGCAATTGATCCGCCGCTAT
>JARFOD010155567.1:0-12259 GCA_031763545.1 Mopalia muscosa | reverse complement strand
TACTGTGTTTGAATTATAGGAATAAATGAATATCAATAAACTTCACCAAGCGTATAAATATGGCTGTTGTTCCAGTGTGTTCGCATACACATAGTATGGTTCCATAATGGACTTTCATTAACCGTGTCAGATAAAATAAAATTCAAAATGGCAAAAATTTGGTCGTTACCTTTGCTCGTCATTTTGTGCATATGATAAGTGATGCATTGTGGCATAACAGGACAGAAACTATAGATAGGAAATAGAAAGGAATGCATATTTCCAAATTTTATCAACCTTAACAAGATACATATATGAAACATAAGAACATTTAGCGGACTTGTCTACATATATTCCTAATTGAAACCTACTTGTGTGTTTCTGATTGATTTTCGGTTAAAGGCTGTTGGTCTACTTAATGTTATTTCACTCATACACTCATAGAAACAACGGTTCTTTGAGAGCTCTTTAGAAAAGATGGAGCCACCTGCGTGGAACCAAAACGGCAAAAACTGTTCATTAGAAAAGATGGGACCACCTGCGTGGAACCAAAACGGCAAAAACTGTTCATTAGAAAAGATGGGACCACCTGCGTGGCACCAAAACGGTAAAAACGGTTCTCTAGAAAAGATGGAACCACCTGCGTGGAACCAAAACGGCAAAAACTGTTCTCTAGAAAAGATGGGACCACCTGCGTGGAACCAAAACGGCAAAAATTCTTCATTAGAAAAGACGGAACCACCTGCGTGGAACCAAAACGGCAAGAACGGTTCTTTAGAAAATATGGTACCACCTATATGGAACCATTATACAACAAAAACGATTCTTTGATATACTGTAATAAGACAGGAAGAAATACTTCAAACAGTTGCTACAAGGGTTCAATATGGAACCGTAAAAGGTTCCACCAGCGCCATGTCCTGCAAAGGTTCAATTAGAGTCATATTTATCTAAGAGTGTATGACGGCTTCCCTAATGTTACTCTAAAAGTTCAACCTAAATATGACCGGTCAGTAATCAGATTATTGTTAAACAATTTATCTCAATTTATTTTAGCGACATTTGTTAGCTTGTCTGTTTTATATAAGTCTGGTATAGGGCCAATCATTCATCAAGTCGTCAAGTACAATGGTAGGTCAGAAATCGGTAAGTAATCTACAAAGTTACAGGGAGTAGAACATACATGTAGGCCTACTTAACTCCAATGTTAAAATACACATGGCTGTGTTAAAACAAATGCCACGTTGAATTGCCAATGTTATATGATTGCTTTGCCTGGTGGTCCATAAGAAATAACACGATAGAGGAAATATAGGTATGTGTATAGTGTTGAACAGTAAGAATATGTGGAGAAGAAATCAATTAATTTGATCTGAGATATTCTGTGTTGAATCAGGCTACAAATAATTGATGGGCTGTTGTTATGTGTCATGACACTTGGAAATTGGGTCAGCTATGAGTCATAATCATGGCGATTGCATCAAAACTTGTCTGGTTACAGTTCCGGCCTCATTATCTCTGGTGTCATTTTATCCAGTGACATAATCATGTTTTAAAACTTCGTACTAATAGCGCAATACTTATTTTATTAACGAATTCGGATGACTAGGATTTAACGAATTTTTCCAGTTTCCTCAACAGTTAATATATCTTTTTAATAAATATATAATTTTTTGGTTGTGGAGAAAGACAATTTGTATTGCCTCAACAGTGATTAGAACTCGGCTCTCCAGCAAGCAGGTCTATATGAATATAGTAGCGTTTATTTAAAAAAAATACTTAACGGGCAACAGGCATGTGACAATTCTTCGACTTAATGTATACGGATATCCATTTTCGATAAAATTATAAGCTATAGACAACGAAAAGGCTTTAATGGCCAAAAATCGCAGCCAACGAAAATTCCGTTCGCCAGATGTGCAGAGAACACAAGGAAACGGACAAATATACATAGGCCTACATACCATTCGTTGCAATATTTCGTCTAAAAACTGAATCGTGAACCTTCCGACTTTTTCAAGACAATTCCAGTTTTTCCAAAACGGCAATTTCATATCAAACGCGTTATAGTAAAACTTTAAACTAAACACAGTGTATGGTATGAGAAACGTATAATGTCGCACATACCATAACTACATCCGGTATTGTCGCCAAAGCGAATGTCGCTAGAGCGCTTGTCACAAGTCACCGGAGAAAATGTCGCTGGTGCAAGTGTCACAGGTTCTGTGGTCTGCCCATAAAGAATCTTTCACTCTCAACCAAGTACGTCTTCAGAAGTTAAATGCCATTTTCTCACTAGTCGGGGTTGTTTCCCGTTACAGAAGCATGGAGATATTGATCCCAAGAGGAAGACAATTCCACCTGCAGTATTCCAAAAAACACATGTACCAATGGGCCTCCAATGAAATTCCCTAGGTTATCTGGTTTAAAATGTACCACTAGAACTCCGATCAATTTCCCAGGTAATCTCGTTTAAATTGTACCACTGGGCCTCCAATCAATTTCCAAGGTTATCTCGTTTAAAATGTACCAATGGACTGGAATCAAATTCCCTAAGTTATCTCGTTTAAAAGGTACCACTAGGACTCATAACGACCAAAGAACAAGATAAGGCAAAATTTTACTTGACGTGAATTTTCTTTACGAACGCTATCTGATAATCCGACCTTGAAACTCACGTGTACAGATGCCCTTTGTGAACCTCGAATCATCTTGAAAAAGAAATGTCTTTTATTTGCGACGACAATCGCTTAGAATATGTTCCAGCTCAAAGCGTTTCACACCCTGTCATTGTCCAAACAGAGAGGGTTGTTCAGAGGGGACCATACAAAGCCAGAAGACTTGATTGGTTTAGGTAACTAAGCAGCATCTATTGCCAGTTGGTCATTGGTTCGATCCCGGAAGAGTTAAAGTATGTAAATTTTGGTACCAGAATGTGCTTAAAAGTAATTTTGGTTACAGCATATAAGTATATGTATGTGTTGCGTTAGTTGGTTCGGGAAAAGATTATTAAAACAACACAGTTTATAATTCGTCCCAGAATACACTCTTACCGGAAGTTAAACGATCCTGACCTTCCTCGGGCAATTGGCGTTCAGTTACCATAACTAAGTCGGCAGGAATATTCACAATACACTTTTCAGCATTGTTGTAATCGTATCTACATTAGGCTTCATGCAGTTAATGGTATAATAGTCTCTAATATACAGAATAACGAAATACTGGTTTCAGCGGGAGAAGAAAATTGATAACTAAAATATCATATCGATAAAGTTTCACCAAGGTGTACATTTTATTTATTAATCGATTTCTTTGGTATTTAATTATACTATTAAAATGGTTCGAAGGGAGAAAAAAAACATATTATATAGGGATAAAGGCAAGAAAAAGTATGGTTTATATTTGAACAGTTATGATAACATCCCATCCATTACTGTTTCTAAAATCTCTACAATAACTATATGTATTCGTATCAATAACATTGAGCACTGATCGGCAACACAATCACAGCCTATCAGTAACAGGGCTAAAAAAAGCCATGTAGCCAGATATTTATCAATATTATTAATTATTTTCATCAATCTGAAAGCATTTAGTAATCATGCGTGTCAACAATATGTTATTGATGAAAGCTGGAGGTGATACTACTATACGCAATACCATGTCAAAATGTGATAACAACGACACACGAGTAGTCTGTTGTTTATCACACATGTGTCGGTTATAAACACCTCCCGACAGCAGCTGTGTTCTCTTTGTTATATTACAAAGTGATTGACGGTGTACCGTCTTTACAACACTGTTACGGTGTAATGTTTTTGTAACACAGTGACAGTGTACCGTTTTTGTTACACAGTGGCAGTGTACTGACTTTGTAAACACAGTGGCAGTGTACTGCCTTTGTAACACACTGACTATGCACTGTCTTTGTAACACAGGGGCAGTGTGCTGTCTTTGTAAAATAGTGACAGTGTCTTTGTAACACAGTGGTGCCTTCGCAACACCGTGGCAGTGTACTATCTTTGTAACACAGTGACAGTATACTGTATTTGTAACACAGTGACTGTGTACTGTCTTTGTAACACAAGGGCAGTGTACTGTCTGTAACACAGTTTAAGTTAAGTAACGCAGGGGCGGTGTACCCTTTTGTAACACAGTGGAAGTGTAACGTCTTGTAACATAGTGGCAGCGTGCTGTCTTTGTAACACGGTGGCTGTGTGCTGTCTTTGTAACACAGTGGCAGTCTACTGTCTTTGCAAAACACTGGCAGTGTACTGTCTTTGTAAAACAATGGCAGTGTACTGTCTTTGTAAAATAGTGACAGTGTCTTTGTTACACAGTGGTGCCTTCGCAACACTGTGGCAGTGTACTATCTTTGTAATACAGCGACAGTATACTGTCTTTATGACACAGTGACTGTGTACTATCTTTGTAACACAGGGGCAGTGTACTGCTTTCGTAACACATATATGTTATGTAGAAGATCGAAGAATTTCCATCGATTTTAATTAATCAAAATCCTTGTGCCAGTGTTATTACATTCAAGATTTATATACATGTATAACAAACCGGTAGTGTACTATATATGACAGTCAAACATTACACAGCCATGAATAGAGTTATATTCTGACTGCACTAACATTGTGTTAATCTTCATGATTGATAACATTAGCACACCATGTTTATCTGACATTAAAACTACATGCTATACTAGACGTAATGTCATCCTCAATTACGATGTGTTTACAATAAATGTTACCTTAAGTTTCATTATAAACTTACTCTCAGCTTTGTTTTTGATTCGCTATTTATTTATTTTTTATTTATTCATCTGATGTTGGATCAACAGGATTACATCCCAATTACAGATCATTGGCCAGCATAATAGTGGGAAGAAAACTGGGAAGTAAATTAATCAAGAAAACCTACGACCTTCCGCTGGTTGCTCGCATACCAACCCATATACGGTCCGCGGGAATCGAACCCGCGAGACCAGAGGTGAGGGGGGTATTTGGACTTACAACGTACACTCTAGACCGGAGATAAACCACTCCGTCGCAGAGTCTATTAGACTCATCAGACTCACCAATATATTATTGATAGCTAACTTTTTGACAAGTTTTTTAATGACCAGCTTTACATTGACCAGTGTGGTGGTATATTGGTAGCATGGCAGTCAAAATGTGAAAACATCTCCAAATACACCGTGCCTGTTATTTATCCTACATTAGTCGGTCATTACCACCTCACGACAGCAGCTGTATTTCTTTTGTTATATAACAAAGTTAGTAGCGGTGTACCGTTTTTGTAACGCAGTAACGGCGTACTGTCGTGTAACACAATAACCGTGTACTGTCTACGTAACACAAAACACAGTAACGGTGTATTGTCTACGTAACACAGTAACGGTGTATTGTCTACGTAACACAGTAACGGTCTACTGTATGTGTAATACAGTAGCCGTGCACTATCTTTGTAACACAGTAAGCGCGTACTGTCTGTGTCTTCTAACGCAGTAATGGTGTACGGTCTATTTAACACAGTAACCGTGTACTGTCTATGTAACACAGTAACCGTGTACTGTTTTTGAAACACAGCAAGCCAACGGTGTACTGCCTATGTAACACAGTAACGTGTTCTGTCTACGTAACACAGTAACGGTGTACTGTCTATGTAACACAGTAACGGTGTACTGTTTTTGTAATACATCAAGCCAACGGTGTACTGCCTATGTAACACAGTAACGTGTTCTGTCTACGTAACACAGTAAAGGTGTTTTGTCTTCGTAACACAGTAACGGTGTTCTGACTTTGTAACACACTAACGGTGTACTGTTTTTGTAGCACAGTAACATGTACTGTCTATGTAGTGTTGTAAACTAGTAATAGTGTACTGTCTGGGCTAGATTACCAGTGTTATATTAACCTAGTATTATACAGATCTACGTACCGTCATTATATAGCGTATATGCTCTACTGGCTGTAAGGCCTGAACTGTATTTAAAGCTGTGTTGTGGATTGTGCTATTTTATCCATACTGTACCGAAAATAAATCTGTTAAAGTCGATTGACCTAAAGATTTAATTTGAGACCTTCGTATCTGCACTCATCTCTTACCCCTTGGATTTAAACCAAAATTTTTTCAAGCAAACATCTGGGTAGTTTTCCCGCCATGTATGTAACCCTATTCCCATGGCCCTTTTTTGGGTCACACCCATCTGGTACTATGCAAGTCCCATCGTCAGAATCTCTGTACTCCACAGTGGATAATAGGAATTGGGTACAGACTAAATGTCAAACTACAACTGAAATGGCTACCATGGCTCATCTAGTACGGTATTCTAAAGAACATAGCTATATTTAGCATCAATTAATTCACTATTATTATATTTAAGGCATTTTTGTGATGCCCTTACTATTTGGACCCGCATTATTGACCCGTAGCATATTTCATCGCACTCTGTCACGTGACACTGACTATTTGACCTCTGTTAGCTTACCTGACTCGTTCCTCTTCCTCGTCCTCCATTTCTTTTGCTCGACAGATGACCGAGTTGATTTGGGCGATCTCATCGGCTGTCAGGTGGCTTAGATCCGGCTGGGGTGGCTCCTCGGGGGTCTGTTGTAAAATGGACCCCACCGAGGACTTCCGCCTAGAGCTCACCGAAAGCACAGAGAGTTGTTCAGAGGTCGGGGTGTCGCTCAGTGTCCCGGGATTCGAGCTTGTTTCATTCCCCATACTTTAGCATTTAGCCTTTTTCGCGAAGCTTTTTTAATTCGAGTATTATTACTACAGCTGCTAGCTCAGAGACTAACTAATTTGTCTCATAGCTATGTCATTTGTTATATGCGCTGACCTTTTCAATAGTGCATGAAGCTGTATGGGAAATTTCTGTCCGGATCTGTACATGTTGCTCTCGTGGGCTTCAGTAACGCATGGTGCCAGTAGTCGGTCACACACGTTATGACCATAGCTAGTGTGACCCACTATCGAAACCATTTAGTATGAGCTGTATAACCATTGACACAATAACACAGAAACGTAGCAGACGATGACAGAACTCCTAGGTTAATCCAATTCCAGAAACACGAACAATCCGAGTCTATATATTTCTGATTCTAGCGATTCGCTGGATGGAATTCACGACGCAGGTCACTGGATTAGGGTTGTAAGAAAAGCAATCGATGAGTTGTTGGCTGCTTGCTAGAATGGCTTTGAGCTCCAGTGGGATATTGTGATGTCGAATCGCCATTACCAGCTCGAAGACGAACGATTCTAGTAGACGCACCATTTTCCCATGAAGCCTTCCAGTCCAAACCGTTCTAGCACTCTGCAGGTCTCCCTGCATCCAGTATGTAGTAAGTGATGTTGGCTGTGAATTCAATGGTCATAACGTGGCCGTGATACGTGGATCGATAGCGAACTGCCTTACAGGGTGACTGGCTGCTTGTAGCGCGCAGTCCCCATTCAATAACCATTTCAATCTCCCTGTAGCCAAGGAATCGCTTCAACCATTTTCATATATAGCCTCAGTTATGACAGGAAAGCCGGTCCTTATTCATTTTCCACGGTGCCGCTATGTCTGCGCGATCGCCAATTCACGCGTTTGTCTCGTTCCTATAGTAACTGAATGCGCTAAAAGGGGGCAATAAAACATGGATCTAGAGGTGAAACAAAGCGTATCTCAGGCGATAGGTGTCCCCATTTAATGATTGAATCCATACACAAAGCGAAACTACAGGGAAATTAAACTGAACTGTAGCGAAACTGACTGTTGACTGGGTCCATGTATTGGCCATAATACACGTTAAAAGATACATTAGATAATGCTTCATGATATGAAAGACAATTAGAGATACAAAATTCTGCATTAAGGATAGCCTTATACTCAAGCGCCTGAGAGATCTTATGTTCCAATAAAGCATAGAAATTATGCAATCAGCGCATATTACAAGAAAAATCACCATTTATTATATGGCTGTCATAGTACAAACGAGTACTACTTACAATTCATGCTGGTTTAACAAAGGGACAAAAATTTGAACGTTACCACGTTAACCTGTATTCTGAGTGTTTGTTCTAGTCGTTCTAGGCCTAATGGTCGGAACCTTTGGGTATTTTTTTTTTTTTTATAGTATTGTGTGTAAGTGATAGAAGCTGGCTATATGCTAGAATCTAAACGGACTCTAGCATTGTATAGGATAGTGATGTCAATGAAATAGCCCAAAGAGTACTGATGGTCCATGATCCATCAAAGTCGTCTTCTTTTGGTTAGCTTCTTGTTTTCTTCTTTGGGAATTTACAATTTACATCGTCATTTTATCCGATCTTGAGTATCTTCATGCTTGAGTGATTTACACGTGAGGTTAAAATCGTATTCATTTTGCAGAAATATATCCAGGTTTTTAAAAATATTTAACATTTAAAATAACTGGTGTTCTAGTTTTTCGTTGAAGTTAGTTAGGGTAAATGACTTTGACTGCTTTTCATCAGCGTTTAATGTTTGGGTTTTATTTTATGTTTTCTTCCTTTACATCACGGCTTGTTCTCTATATCCATGCTGCTTGTTGGTGAAAAGAACACTTCATGTGGTTTGCCATTTAGGTTTGACAATTGCGTTTGTCACCTTCGACATAACACCGGACGCGTCAACTTCATCGACAAAAATCAGAAACCAAAACATACACACAGATGAACGAGGCATGTCACAACATGGTTAAAACGTAAGAAATGAAATTGTGTATTTATTGTTAGCTTTTGAAAAAAAAACAACCATTCCAATGAGCAGGCGAATATGTACTATCATATATGATTACAAATTTAAATATGCTTACTCACGATCAAAGTTTTGTGTTTTATTAATGCGGTTTCCATATGGAAGGGTATCTTAGGAAGATATCCCTTTGTCCTGTACCGTAGTCACCATGGACAGACTACATGTATTAACTGCTGACCTGTGGGTTTTCTGTTAAAAAAAACTATCAAAATTATCTGCGGAGACCGGACGTCCATGAATCTAGAAATTTATAGTCCATCTATTATAACATCTAACCAACTAGAAGTCTTCCATAGTGAGAACGTGTTGTGGTCGTACAAGTCTTTTATCAACAGGACAACAGATTCATTGAGGTCTGAGTGGGTAACTAATGAAGAATGCCTTCCCCTTCAGTGACCTTTAAAAATCGTAATTTTTATATAGAATAATCTGTATAACCATTGAAGAAGAAAGGCATGACAGAATTGTAATCAATGGGAAGTAATGTTCAGCTGCTAATTGTATGCCTTTCTTCACTCTGTAGGGCGATGCAATCATAAAAGATTACCAGAGCAGTGCTATATTTTTTCTAAATCATAAACTTTCATGTTTTTTAGGGTTGTTTTGTCGCGGAAAATGTTGTAAGCATGGCACCGTCTTTAAACCCATGTTCGGGCAGTTCACAAGACGAGTCGGATTAGCCAGAAAAAAACATGTAGGCTAGATAAAATTAAAAAGCGCGTTTCCAGTCGTAATAATACTGAGTTTAAGTTTTAAGACTTAAGGACTATAGTGCAACCGAGAGAGAATTGTTAATAGCTATACTGTTCATATACAGGACTCTTGCCGAAGGCATATTTAGGAGAAATCTCAACGCCACTCGTATGCGATAGGCCAACCATTACCATTTAGATACGAATACCTGCATTTTTTTTATAGAAAAAACACGTTTTAAAGAAGGTATTTAATCCAGAAGTTAAACTTCAAAGTATATCTTCAAACAATGGTCAGATTAAGAAAATGTTAACTGGAACAATGCCAATGGCTCATTCCAGGAAACACGTTTCTCTTCGGGACCGGCAAATTGGTATATATAACTGGGTTTTTTTGGTAGGCCTACTCAGTTGGAGACCGCTGCTGGGTTTGAACGCTTTTATTCGTGTAATTGCCCTACAGTGAAGTTTGAAGTAGGAGTCACATAAGCGTGAAATAATTCAAAATTTAACAATGACAAAAAAGGAGGTAGGTCTCTAACGATTCCGCGCGAATGTTATTGTGAGAGGATAAAAAAAACGGTGTAAATTTTCCTCACCATATCACTTAGAAAACCTTGTTAATGATGTATTACGTTAGCCTACTAAAGGAAGACGAAAGCTTTATCCACTAACTTGTCCGTCCATATAAACGTCAGCTGTATAGTTAGATATACACACAGCGCTAATCTCAACCTATATGGTCCATCAATAACATAGTAGAGTTTGAGTTTCGACTAAAGAAAGGTTTCACCTGTATGTTAGAAATGAAGCTAGTTTAGTTTTGTAAACATAGCCA
Source organism: Mopalia muscosa (assembly GCA_031763545.1). Taxonomy (NCBI): domain Eukaryota; kingdom Metazoa; phylum Mollusca; class Polyplacophora; order Chitonida; family Mopaliidae; genus Mopalia; species Mopalia muscosa. The sequence continues at coordinate 1,974 of JARFOD010155567.1, read as the reverse complement.
ATGCATACAATATTGATTTATTGTTATTGGTATGGATTGGCTAGGTTTACAAAGCCAGTCGACAGCACACAAGGGAGACAATTGATTACAATCAGGTCGTGCTTTTGTATACAGGAATTATCTCCCCTGACAATACCTGGTCTACATTCCACAAATGTATTGAGACATGTGATACGGTCGCGTTTTGTCCAAGGGTAATTTGTTTTGAGCTTAGCAAAGTTGTACTGGAGGAAGATTATTTCAAACATAGCACAGCACAGTCAATGTCTTGTCACATATATCTCTCTTATTGGTATGATGTGTTATCCCACTCATTGGTGTAATGTGTTATTTAATGTCTTGTCACATATCCCACTCATTGGTATAATGTGTTATTTAATGTCTCGTCACATATCCCACTCATTGGTATAATGTGTTATTTAATGTCTTGTCACGTCTCCTGCTCATTGGTATACTTTGTTATTAAACGTCTTGTCACATATCCCACTCATTGGTATAATGTGTTATTTAATGTCTTGTCACATATCCCAATCATTGGTATACTTTGTTATTTAATGTCTTGTCACATATCCCACTCATTGGTATACTTTGTTATTTAATGTCTAGTCACATATCACACTCATTGGTATAATATGTTATTTAATGTCTTTTCACATCTCCCAATCATTGGCATACTTTGTTATTAAATGTCTTGTCACATCTCCCGCTCATTGGTATACTTAGTTATTTAATGTCTTGTCACATATCACACTCATTGGTATAATGTGTTATTTAATGTCTTGTAACATCTCCCGCTCATTGGTATACTTTGTTATTTAATGTCTTGTCACATATCCCACTCATTGGTATACTTTGTTATTAAATGTCTTGTCACATATCACACTCATTGGTATAATATGTTATTTAATGTCTTGTCACATCTCCCAATCATTGGTATACTTTGTTATTTAATTTCTTGTCGCATATCCCACTTATTAGTATAATGTGTTATTTAATGTCTTGTCACATATCACACTCATTGGTATACATTGTTATTAAATGTCTTGTCACATATCACACTCATTGGTATAATATGTTATTTAATGTCTTGTCACATATCACACTCATTGGTATAATGTGCTGTTTAATGTCTTGTAACATCTCCCGCTCATTGGTATACTTTGTTATTTAATGTCTTGTCACATATCACACTCATTGGTATACATTGTTATTAAATGTCTTGTCACATGTCCCACTCATTGGTATACTTTGTTATTTAATGTCTTGTAACATATCACACTCATTGGTATAATGTGTTATTTAATGTCTTGTCACGTCTCCTGCTCATTGGCATACTTTGTTATTTAATGTCTTGTCACATCTCCCGCTCATTGGTATACTTTGTTATTTAATGTCTTGTCACATATCCCACTCATTGGTATACTTTGTTATTTAATGTCTTGTCACATATCACACTCATTGGTATACTTTGTTATTTAATGTCTTGTCACATATCCCACTCATTGGTATACTTTGTGATTTAATGTCTTGTCACATATCCCACCCATTGGTATAATGTGTTATTTAATGTCTTGTCACATATCCCGCTCATTGGTATACTTTGTTATTTGTTGTCTTGTCACTTATATCGCGCATTGGTATAAAGGGTTATTTGGTGTCTTTCCACGTACATCAGACTTTGGAATAATGTGTTATTTAAGGTCTTATTCCACTCTTAAGTGTATCACTTTATTAAAAGCGACAGGCAAAGCACATGATATGAGAACAACATCGAAAAGACCGTAATTGTCTCTTGCTAAATACGCTATTTAGCATATTTTTTCCGTGTTCTGTTTTTCTCTCCATGGAGTTACCAAGCTGACAATAGAGAATATATACGGTGTATGTTGTGCGCCCTGCGGCCGGTTCCACAAAGCATTTTCTGACTTAAGTCAAAATACTAAATTTGATATTTTTGCCACTTGCCTTAACTTA
>JARFOD010155556.1:0-12259 GCA_031763545.1 Mopalia muscosa | reverse complement strand
CCCCGAACGTATCATACTTTCGACAACACTCACTTTCATCATTGACTATCGCTGTCTTTTTTACTAGCAGAGGCCTTTCGTAACACAACATCTTATTGGTTGCGTAGAAGTTCCCATGCAACCAATCAATCGCTTGGCAGGAACGTTTGGTTATATGCGACAAGAGTTGTAATGCAGAGTAGCTCGGAATAAAACCCTTGGCTTTATAGAGAAGATGAAAAAACAACAACTCCCAACCTATCTAATGTGTATTTGAATAGTGGTTTATAATCAGGAGATGACGTAGGTCTACGGGTAACGTGACGTCACTCAGAAAATAGAATTCATTCATATGGTCAAAAGAGCGGATAGGTGATTGGTTATAATTCGACTGCATGTGTTGACAGTCAAAATTGTAATTTTTTTACGATAAAGCAACGGTTTTCTAAAGCAAACGAAAACCAGCATTTTTATCTATTTTTAACGTTAACAAAAGTAGTCCATTCGGATGTCTCCATGACCATCTATGTCACCATAACCAAGTGGGTATAGAAAAGTTAACGTGACCTGGACCCGACCCCACAAAGCATTTTTATACTTAAGTCAAATAGCTTATAATGGCCCTCAAATTTTTCAGTCTTGAATTTAAACATTTAATACTTGGGGATTATTATTGTTATAATGTTAGTGATAATTGAGAGTATAACTGTTACACTAAATTATGACAGTTGGTAAAAAAAAACTAGGCATTTTGACTTAAGTCAGAAAATGCTTTGTGGAATCGGGCCCTGTATACTGCATTACTTCAGTTCCTTCTCTACAATAAACAATATAGAGAACTATAGTTGGCCTATATGTTGATGCACCGAAAAGGCCTACCACTGAATCTATCCTCTAGTTATGTTTAACATATTAGTTCATCCATCATTTTATATGTCCTTTCGGGTCAGATATCGTTTAACACAAAGCAAATATCGACTTTTTAAAGCGTCTGTATTCTCCTTACTCGCACACAAAATTCGATGGCGGACACCTGTTGCGTCCCGTACGCGTCCCCGCCCTTTTTGTTGATCGATTTTGTCCTAGCCCGCGATCTATGCCTCATCCTCATGCTATACGATAAATATACCCATTATATATCTATAAAGTGTGATCTGATAAAGCTTATGACACATCCTTGAAAGTTACCTGTTTTTAAAAATCAAGAATAAGGATATTACGAGAAATTTGGACTTTTCTTAAGGTAAGTTGGCTGTTTTGTAATTCCATTTTAAAAAGGAAACTGTCACAATTGGTCAAGAAGGACCCTATATAGGGCTCTTTTCTTAACTTATATAGGTTTGATTCTTATCGATGACTGTTTGTACTGGGCTTTTGTAGGGGACTTTTTATAGCCAGGTTAATTGTGATATGAATCTAGGAGTGTTTGTTTCGTTGGGATTAAACATTGTTCTGCTAATTATTCATCTTTTATATTTATGGCGAATACCCTAAACCTAACTCTAAAACTAACTCTAAACCTAACACTAAACCTAATACTAAAACTAACACTAAACCTAACACTAAACCTAACACTAAACCTAACACTAAAACTAAGATATCTCTTTCTTATTGTTCACTGGCAAGTTTCATTTCCATCACTGGTTGATACATGATGACAGATGGTACCCTACATGTAAATGTTGACTTTGGTCATTAAAGCTTCCAAATATAGGATTTTAGTCCACTGTTATCCTCTTAATGTTGTCAACTAATACATATGTCTTCAGGATATCAAGGTAAAACTTACTTTAGTATTTATTTGTATCATAAAGATCTAGAAGGGAAGAGAAATGTTAATTTAGTTGAAAAATATTGATAACTTTTGGATATTTGTAAGCGTATGTTCTTAAGGGACCTTCTTTAAACTATATAGTAGATTGCATAAATTGTCCAGCAGTATGATGGTTATCACTTTGCTGATATTGATGATTGATTAAACTAATAAATTTATCTTATAAAAAGTTGTTGTCCTCATGTTGTTTTCTGTTAGGTTTGTAATATGGTATAATTCGTCTCATACACTCTTAGAAAAATATGACTCTAATGGAAACTTTTACGGTTCTTCAGTAACGGCTGTGGTGGAACCGTTCTTGGTTCTGTATATGGAACCCTCACAACAATTGTTCCATGTATTTCTTTCTATCTCATTATATCAAACAACGGTTTTTGTCCTAAAAGTTTCATTAAAAACCGTCTTCTGTTTTAAAGAACCCTCATAAAACCATTATTTCTAAGAGTTTAGGCTAAATGTTTCCGGCAAGTGGTTTTAACGCACATAGGACTATAGATACTGTGTGGTACACAATTTGATGTTAACATGGTTAATAGCACCAAATTTCATGGCAGGGGAAATTTCGACTAATTAATTTTAAAATTAAGTATAGCCTCTTGGGCAAAACTTAAAGGATATATTTGTTGTCATGTCCTAGTGACCTTTGTTCAATTTGATCTTTTTGGTCGATATTAGACTATTTTATGGACTACAGTGGCATCTGTGAAATTGCAAAAAACGAAAAAGGTCTGATGAAATTAATCGTCAAAGGTGGGCAGTTTATGATTTTTAATCCTATTGTTAAACAATTAAACAATTGCATTAGCAATACTATTATGTTCCATTCGTGCTTAGCATATGTATGTCTGTTAACACTATGTGCCTTCCAATGGATACGCAACGCGTGTAGAATATTTTGAGAGTAAACGAGGAAACAATGGGTATATGCTATGGCAATTATTTTGAGTCAGAGGAAGACAGAAACACTCAATTACATACCATGATAACAAAGAAACACAGTCTCCAGGGTGGAACGTTAAGACTATATCTTTTTTGTGTCTTGTTCTAGTGACCTATGTTCAGTTTTATCTGACTCCATGCAAGACTATTTTTTAATAATGCACATGGCGTCTGTGAGATAGGAAAAAAAATTAACTGTCTTGAATAGTCTTGTAGTCAACAGTACCCTAGATTTTGAAAATGTGAAATAATAAGTGGAGAATTAAATATACTACTGTGATACGCACGTTGTAATTGGACATGCTTTCCAAGCAGCACCACCTTGCCCAGCAACAAGGGATCATTTTATTGCACATATCAACGGAAGCCCGTCACCTACATACCAACTGATACCACGCTTTAATTTATATCATGGTGCCTTTGTGTCAAATGATCATCAGCTATGCAATTCAATGATGTAACGAATTACTACGTATCGATTTTATTCGAGCCTAGCCTTGTAAAACACTTTACCACGATAACCATAAAACAGTTAAACGGTTGTAGCTAAAACGACTCTCTGCTACTTAAGGACAGACTTAGATTTGATGTGTATAATGAAGTTGGTCGAATTTGTCGATGGGCCTAAAATAAAATAACACGAAGAACCTCAAGAGGAGAGCAATCGATCGTTTTCTGTCTTTTTAAGTAACTTATAGGTTCTCTTGACGACTATAGTCCACACAGAATAAATTAGTATAACAAATAATTTTTTTTATATGTTAGTATTCTGTCTTCTGGACCCTAGTGTACATGCAATATAAACGAATGTAAATGTTGCAATAGTTTAGGAAGAGACCAACACTGTGGTATACAACGTACATTCTTTTTTGGCTATCTGTCTACATGTATTACAACTTTGCAAAAGTAGAAAGCTGAGTATGAATATCATAGACTTTTTTAGCCAAAAGGATTTCAGTTGTTCATCAAACTAAAGATTGTCCAGCAATGTGCACACTGATGCTTTGCAGATAATGATGTTTCATTAAATTTATAAATTTATTATGTTTAGTATAATTTGTTGACTGGATTCTCGGGTGTTTTGTGTTATATTACTTAGTTGCATTAGATACATGTTTCGGACAATTGGTTTCAATTCACATTGACATTTCACCCTAAAAAGTGGTATATTAACGTGGATAACAACTTTGCGTCTATGAGTGAGGGACGTCCTGACGAAGGCATTTACAAAATAATTAGGAGTCGGACTTCAATGCTTTGTAATATGTCACATTCTAGTGAAGTTGCATCAAAGCTCTCCTGGTCGATATCAAAGGCTCTGTGCAAATCAAGATTTTGTGTTGCCGTTATCATCCCAGACAATGTTTGCAGTCGATGTATACCTTCCAATTAAAACATTCCATGCGAATGTATGCAGATAGGTAAAACACAATAAAAAACGTGAGCCTAGTTAAAAGAAGTAGAAGAAAAAAAAAATACTCTGGCATATAGCATATGTTTCAAGTAGCACCTCCACGGAATTAAAATGCCACCCGCAATGCGACCCTGTCATCGAGACAAACTTACAACACTCCGTATAATTATTGTAACGCAGAAAGTATTTTATATATGTGTGGTCAATTGCTAGAGATCGATTCGAAACTAGCCTAGAATTGCAAGCGCTTTGTAACCATATCTGTGAACATAGCGATTTGTCCTCGAAGATTCCGGGCTATCAGATTTGATTTGAATAACGGGGTGTGGTGTTCATCTATTGGTCTAATATATTATGAACAGAGACACCTCAAAGGGACAGTATCGATCTTTTCCCCTGTTTTAGGTAGTTTATACAGTCTTTTGGGGTTGCTGTGCTAATAGAATGAAGAAGAAAAACAATGCAATTTATTTTTGTCAATTATTATTTTTACAATGCACATCTATTCATATCAGTTTTAAGCGAATTCCAATGTTGTAATAGTTTCAGTTTAGAAAGAGACTAAGATGGTTGATAGACAGGGCTGGTCTATCTGAATATCCATACACATGTAATTGATGAATCATTGCAGATTAAACGCGGAAAATACATAACTAATAAAAATACCCCCCCCCCCCCCCACCCCCAAGTTTATTCTCATCTTGTTATCCTGTAGCTATAATTGTGTACTGTTTTATTACTAAAAATATTACTAAAACAAGTATGATCGAAACCGCTGCAGTGATGTCATATTATTACGGACACCAAATCAAAAATCTTATATGTTGAAGCAGAAACTCTATCTACTTCTCTTTTTTATCAAAATTTATAGTAGACTGGATAAATATGTTGATACGGATATTGATGTTTGATTAAACTGATACATCGATCATCTTCAGAAGTGGTTGTCGTGGTGTTGTTTTGTGTTGGCTTGTAATACGGTATATTTAATCTCATACACTCTTAGACAAATCTGGCATTGGTGGAACTTTTAAGGTTCTTCTGTTATGGGCTGTGATGGAACCGTTTTCGGTTCTGCATATGGAACCATCACAGCAACTGTTAAATATATTCCTCCTTATCTTATTATATCAAAGAACATTTTTTTGTCTTTTCTAAAGAACCCTCACAGAACCATTATTTCTAAGAGTGTGAAGTAAAAGCTATATTTGTTGTCATGTTCTAGTGGCCTTCGTTCAATGTGATCTTCTGGTCGATATCAAGGACCATTTTATGGAGTACGGTGGGGTCCGTGAAATTGCAAAAAAGGATAACTGTCTGATGAAATCAATCATCGAAGGCGGGCAGTTCATGCTATTTCATTCAAATGTACAGCAATATTATTTTGTTTCATTCGTGCTTAGCAAAGGTATGTGTGCTAACAATATGTGTCTTCCTAGTTATTGGGAAGGAGTGAAGTATTTTTGGAGAGTAAATGAAGAAATGGGTATATGCTATGGCAAATAGCAATTGGACTTGGCACAGGAATTATTTTATGTTACATAAAGCCCGAAACTGTCAATTACATACTCTCGTACAAACGAAGGATAGTCTCTAGGGTGGAACTTCAAGGCTTTATTTTTTGTCATGTTCTGCCCACGTTGTTTTAATTCTATATCCTAGTGGATGCCATAGCCTAATTTCTGGAATAAAGTGGCGTCTATGAAATTGATGAAAAAAAAAACCTGGAGCTGTCTATTGTAATCAATGATCAAAGGCCAATTGTTGCGGATTGGGATTTTTTTCATTGTTGAAGTACATCTTTAATTTACAAGTAAAAGGAATTATTTCAGGCCGCATGCAGCTATATTAAAGACCTACTGCCAACTACACACCAGCCTATAACACGATAACATCGTGTCAATACAATCTCATTAGGCTGATTAGTATTTTTTTTAGTAGTAAAAATGTACTATATGATTGTAAACATTTGCTAGAAAGCAAATTCAAACGAGTCTAGCATTGTAAAACACAGACATGTAATATGACGTTTTGTATTTCTAAAAGAATCTAGACTAATTTAGGAAAGACTCTGGATTTGATGTGGATAATAATGTTGGTCAAATTTGTCTGTAAGTACCTCTAACTTTCTGAGCTACACTCTTACAAAAATATGGCTCGAATAGAACCCTTAAGGTTCTTCAGTTATGGCTGTGGTGGAACTCTTCTTTGCTCTGTACGGAACCCTCACAATAAGAGTTGCATGTAATTATTACTGTCTCATTAAGCCAAAGGACCGTTTTTGTCCATATGGTTCCATTTAGAACCACCCTGGTTCCATTAAGAACCATCCTCTTTCGTAAAGAACCTCAAAGAACCATTATTTCTAAGAGTGTAGTGAAACACCTAGTTTTGCTTGGGACAAGTAGTTGTAGTGAAGTTGTAGATAAATTTACTACAGCTCTGCTCTTGCAAAAATTGTGGATAAGTTGTTGAGGAAACAAATCCAGTTCAACAAATGTCTTTTGCAAATTATGACCGTTGCGCTTACAAGAGTGCAGTAGAAGTTGGATAACATAAAACAAACAAGAGATTCATATCGATAACAAGTTCTTGGTTTATTGTTCACAACGTTTTAATCTCATTTCTGATATCGTTTTCCAAGGATACCTATACGTACAAATGTATATGAATATAATAGTCACGTACAGGTAGTTCTCACTGGATGGTAAACTTGTGCTAAGTTCCAAATCGGATAAATACAGAAACCATACAGCACATTGCGGTCGCTTTTGGTTTTCGGCACAGTATTCCTCAGCGTAAACAGCATCTTAATATACAAGCGCACAGTCAAGTAGCATAAATACTCATATAGTATATGGGCTTATATTGGCGTTATTGAATAAAATAATATACCAATGGATGCAAGAAAAACAAACGATTGCATTCCAGTCTCAAAATAAATGCAATGGAACAATTTTAAAACATCTTTTCTGCAGTTATGCTATTCTATGATGACATTGTTTGTTGAATTGTGTGTTCAACAGACAGTTCCTAGAAACAAGGTTAGCGTAGTACACTTGGGACATAAGGCAAAGCTGCATAGTTTCACTGAAAGACGCCACAGTAAGGCTACTCGTATTAAGTCTGTCGGCAACAGAACATCGTTATATAGTATGTAAACGAAAATTCGCAGTCCTGCGTTGCTTTGAATCTCATTCCCAGCCTCACTCACGATTGCGTTCGTTAGATAAATTAAACCGCTCGATACTAGACTATTATCACTAACTAGTATTTAATAGCACAACAAGATAATTGCTGTATCTTATCCTTTAAACGACATAGCAGATTGGAATGATATACGGTGCACCAGTCTTTAAACAAGCTGAAATAATACAAAAGTAAATAACATAAATTTTTCTCGATTTAAAACCTTTTTACGCCATAAACCACTTATATTCATTTATACTTAAAGTTGAATTTCTGTCCACTCCAGATCTACTTCTCGATTTAATGCCGAATTTCTGGCAACTTATCTCTGATATAAGACCGGATATGTTTATGCTAATTTAAAAAGTGGCAACTTGGCAACAACACATTATAACGTTGTATTCGAACTGAAATTCGCAGAAATAACCTCATCAGGTCGAAACCATGTTCTGTTTATAGTACTTTTACAAGCCTTACTAAAACCATTTTGATCCGATACTGAGTTTAGTGAACCGCTTATCTTTCTTAGCATTGGTCGCCTACATTCTGCCAATTACTGAAATGCTTCGTGATTTAACAATGACTTTTTCGCTACTAATGAACCATTTGCTGACATAACACCGAATATTAATAAACTAATGAAGCGTTCTCTCCCACGATTTTACGATTTATCCAACATTAACGCTTAAAATATTACCTAAGCAAACATGTTGAAAAATGGAGCAGCCCAGTCCCTATTATTAGGGAAACAAAACCATTAACCTGAGAAGTTAAAGCAGATAATATTTTCCGCCCTTTTTATATATGTCTCATTTGTATTTGCTTGTTGACAAAGCACCTCGGGCGAGAATTTATCTTAATTCGTTTTAATCTTACACTGGTTGATATAAAGTATTGATATTGATTCTGGACGATGTTAATCCGGCTAATGTTTGAAAAAAAAGAATATTTAAATTCATGTTTTGACATAAATACATTTAAGAATTCTTTTGTGGAAGAGACATATTAATGAGAGAAAAGTTCGGACTTAAAAAATATTGGTAAATAAGTATGCATATCCAAAACTGTTTAAGCAAAACAGACTCCATTAGTTCATCAAACTAAATAGAGGAATTTATAAATTGTCCATCAGTATGCACGCTAATGCTTTGCAGATATTGAAGTTTGAATATATTGATTATTTTTAGTATAATTTGTTGACTTGATGCTGGTGTGTTTTGTGTTATATTACTTAGTCTCATTGGATACATGTTTCGGACAATTGATTTCAACGCACAGATGGCTATGCACATTGCATCGTAAACAGCTGTATATTGAGTTGGATAATAACTTCTTGTATATTAGTGAGGGACGTTCCAACGATTTTATATTCAAAATAATTATGAGTGGGACTTCAAAGCTTAGCATTTGGTCACATTCTAGTGAAGTTCTTTCAAAGCTCTCCTGGTCGATATCAAAGGCTTATTCTGTGCAAATCAAGATTTTGTGTTGTCATTAACATTCCCAGTTAATGTTTGCAGCCGATATATATATTCCAATTAAAGCATTCCATGCAAAGGTATGCGAATGCCCACGGATATGTAAAACACGAAAAAAACGTGAGCCTAATTGAAAGAAAAATACTACGGCAATCAGCAATGATTTGGTTGTTCTAAATGACTGCTCTGGTACTCGTTTTGATAAACGTACCGGAAAACTTTCATGTATGGATTTATCGTTTTGCACACGTAACGTAAGTGTTAATTCTTCTTGGTGGGTTGATTATGACGGATCTTCGACAAGTGATCATTTCCCTATGTTTCTTACTTCGGGGGTTACGTCGGTTACCATGCAGTAAAACAGAGGGACTTCCTAAGTGGAAAGTTAAGAAAGCGAATTGGGAAACCTATGAGAAAGAATGTGAGAAATATGTTAGGATAGATTTAATCAGTGATGATATAGATTTATTTCATTAATGGTAATTAATGGTATCAATACAGCTGCTTCACTCCTATACCAAAAGCCTCTGGTAAACTAATAGTTGGAGAGAGTATTGCTAAAAAAAACATCAACGATCATGAATTAAACAAGTATGGAAGCAAGTAAGTGCCATTAATGGCAAAAGAACATGTCGGCCATTCCTACACTTAAGAGTAATGGTCAGTCTTTCGTGTCAAATCGAGATAAATATGAAGTATTAGCTGACAACTTCTCACGAGTGTCAAGTGATGAGAAGTATGACAACGATTTCTTACCAAATAAGCATCAAATATAAAACCTTGATAACGGATCTACCAGCTACATGGAAACGAGCGGTTATTAGCGCTTATTATTGAAAAGGTCTTTTAATAAAGCTGAAAAATATTGGTATCCCTGGCAAAATGTTTGCGTGGATTAAGAGTTTCCTCTCGGATCGATTTATACAGATCCGTATAGGTCAAGAATTGTCTTCTCCTCGATTTGTCCAGAATGGTTCGATTCAAGGAAGTGTAATATCACCGGCAATTTTTAATAATGGTTAATGGTCTACCAACTCCTAAACTACCATGCTGTCTGCTGCAGACGACAAGACTGTATGGTTTTCAGGTAGACATTTCAAAGCATGTATTTGACATGTTCAAGAAGGTCTGACATCCATAGCTGAATGGGCTAAACAGTGAGGATTTCGATTATCTCCCCTGGAATCAGAGTCCGTTTTGTTCTCTAAGAGAACATTGCCTTGTACGTCGGATCTGTCTATGAATGGTGTTAGCATTCCATGTTCTAATCATTTTAAGTACTCAGATTATCTTGTACAGGCCATCAATACGGTCTCGTATTGACTACTTCTGTGAAGCATACGACTCTGCCTCACAAACTTTAAAACAAAAAAGTTAGATTCATTACAGTGCCAGGCCTGGCGTATTTCTACGGGAACTATGCGATCAACACCCCTTTCCGCAGTACAAATATTATTTGGGGAATTTCCCCTTCGTATAAGACCAGAAATGCATGCGGTGAGGTTTGGCTTGAAGCTAAATTTGACACTTAATTCCTCTGCCTCAACATGTTTTATCAGTTACAGTCTTCTTGGTACGATGGCCAGTTCACAAACACAGCGGCTAAGCATATTCTATTTTCTTGTTTGATTTTCACAAATCCTACAGTCTATTTTTCCTAACGGCACTAATATCAACCTTCCTTTTGTCTCACAGTTTCCACCATGGCATTTTGTGGTACTCGACGTGTCATTGTCCTTTCCCCTAGTCCTTAGGTAATGTGACCCGACGTATGTTTTACAAATCGTGTTTAGAACATATTATTCAAAATTGGAACAGTTATTTATAGGTTTTACTGACGCGTCCAAATGCGGTGAGACTGGGAAAGTCGGGTGGTCGCTCTGTGTAGCAGAATTGAAATACAGTTATTGAAAGCGTACTCCAAATCACTTGTCTGTTTTTAAAGCCGAGTTGATAGCTATTGTTCATGCATTATCTTGGATTTATGACCTCAGACCGACACGCGCGGTTACATATTCCGAATCTCTTAGTGTAACAACTTCAGCATTTCACATCCACCTTCCATAATATGTGACTTTCTTCATAGTGTAACATCTCTGTATCATCAAGGTATTTCAGTCTGTTTTGCATGGGTCCCAGGTAACTCCGATATACGGGGGAATGAGTTAGCAGATATATTAGTGAAACAGGCACTATGGGAATCCACATTTATTCACCGCAATAGGTCTATCAGTTTCTGGATGTTTTTCCTCAGATAAGAACACGTTCACTTCTTCCTGACAATTTTTGATGTCCAATATAATAAAGGTCGATTTTTTCACCAGAATGACCCTTCTACCATGTTTACAAAGTCGTGTTTCTCTCTCCAAGAAAGACGAGACAACACTATTCAGATTACTCACAGGGCATTTTCCTGTAAATTCATACTTACACAAAATTGGCAAGCATGGCAACGGCAATTGTGAGGAGTGTTTAGTGTTAGATACTATCGAACACTATCTGATACACTGTACTCAATACAATTCACAGGGACTCACACTGTTCAGTAACCTTTCGTCTGTTGGATTAACGAACCCAAATTAAATATTTAAAATATTTTAAATCCTCAGAAAAACCGCAGACAAGTATTTTTGATACTCCTTAATTTTGTCAGGCACACAAAAGTCTGTATTTATTATTTGAATAAAACACACAAACAAATCAAAATACATATGCCTGATTGTATAAAGTACAAATGTATATAGATAAGGCGAACATAAACCACCATAATACGAGGCTGCATGCGCCATCCAACACGTGCAACAATTTCTTGGTATATTAATCACAATTATTCAGTCTCATTTCATACACAGCCATGTACATGTAGTTCACAATGGATGACTTTCGGATAAAACCATGCAGCACATTGCAGTTGCTTTTTGTTTTTCGCACATTCGAGTTGCACCAATACTAAAATGGTAGCTAGGCGTTATTTTTACAAACATACCAATAAGTGCAACTAGACAGATTAAATTCCAGCCTCAAACTAAATGGAATGGAACATTCTTCCAGACATATTTTCTACGATGACTTGTGTGTTCCACAGACAGTTCCAAGACACAAAGTTAAAAATATGTAATTGAAAATTAGTAAAACAGTTGAATCGAATTGCACAACAGGAGAGTAACTTATCTTACCCTTAAAACTATGTAGCAGATCGGAATCGCTGCACCAGTCTTTAAAGAAGTTGAAATTATATAGCTTGTATATAAGCTGAAACTAATTACAAGTATTCTTAATTCAAACCTTACCAATTTTGGGATAACACTTTCTTAGTTAGAACATATACATGTACCTGTTCAGAAAATTTTGCAGGTTGAAACCCGTCCGGGAATCGAACCCACGACCCTCAGAGTTAGGCACCGAATTGCCAGCAGTAAATGCCGG
>JARFOD010155545.1:0-12261 GCA_031763545.1 Mopalia muscosa | reverse complement strand
CAAGAATTGTTATGGGACAAACGGACCACCGAGAGTGACCTTGTAACTAAAAATAAAACCCCTATGTTTTGACAGGGTCTGGTGAGAGCGAAATTTTGTTACATTTTTGAGGACTGAAAATTTGAAAAGATAGTAGGGCATTGGTTTATTTGAAAATGGATCAATTATCTACATGTATGGTACTACACAGGATGCTCCTTAAAATCAATTTGAAAACGCTTAATTTATGAACATACCATACCCCGGTATGTTAGCAAAATCATTGGTCTTTTTTAACGAGCCCTTACCTTGTAACCACCTGACTTGCGTAGCAGGTCCATAACCCTTCTCATTACGAGCAGCTATTCTGAAGATAATGGCAGGTTTAGTTGTGTAGTCTATATGTGCTGAGGCTAGACTAGCAGTTGTCACAACACAGGATGGGTTTGGGCCACAATAAACTCGTACAAATGCTAACTGTGCTGGGGTTCCTGGTTTAACATCTACCTGTGTGGCTGCATTCCTCACTGCAAGGTACACGGAATATTCAGTGATTTTACCAGCTGTATTTTGAGGGGGTTCCCAAGACAGATGGGCTCCTTCTGTACTCTGGAAAAATGGTTAAAAAAAATTAAAAAAATTAAAATTGGACACGGATAAAGCAAAGTAATGTTTTTAAATTTAACTTATGATCTTGACAACAAGAGCCAATATATGCAACTCTTACTGTTGGATGGGAAATGTTCTGGGGAGAAAACAAGTCATATTCTAGCTGACTTAAATATTGTGGAAATCTGAGAGGAAACCTCGCAAAAACCACCCCTGCAATTACAAGGGCCTCGTGGTGGGTCTTCCTCAGAAACAACAGGCCATACAAACACGTGAACAGTACATGAAAGAATGATCAGTAAGCTGACATGGTAACCACAGTAAATGTCTGGAGTGCGCTCATTATGGTAAGTATGCTTAAAAAAATTATGCTGTATAACTTGATTAGACTTAATTGACCCTGAAATATCTGTACAACCAGAGTGTTAAATAATAGCAAAGGTAAAGTACATTGTTTTGGAAACAGCCTCTTACATACACAAAATTTCCCTCACATTGTCAATTGTCAGAGTTAACCTATCTTTTAGTGTTTGACAGCTTGAACCAAGTATCAGGATTAACCACATTTGTTCTTGTAATTTTTATACTAAAACTTAGAGAAAGATTGACAATCTCTGGCTTTCATGTTATTTTCTTCACATATTAATGACTAACCTTGCTGATTTTGATGGCTGAGGGGGCACCAGGGAATCCAGGGAGACATGTTTTGAAGGCTGATACCTCACTAAAAGCTCCCCTCCCACAGGCATTAATACCAGAAACTCGAAATTTGTAGGCTGTTCCTGGTAATAGCTCCTGACGTTTTAAAACACTGTGATCTGGGACACTCACTACATCGATATCCTGGCAAGAGAACATATCATATGGTACATAAATCTGATTTATCTGATTGGTTTATATTGCCATACTCAACAGACTAACACTCATATCGTGGATATACACTACTAGTTTTCTAACAGCACAGAAACAGTTACTCCCAAATTGACAGGTGGCTCAGGGTGCGAAATTCACGGTGGCAATGACAGCATTGCCGTCGTGGCCCCAATCAACTGCCGTGATGCCCAGTGAAATCTTCAGCTATCGAAGACAACATTTTGCCATGCCCTTTTCCTCAAGTGCCGTCATATTTGATTACTCATTAGTGTATTCTAAAAAAAGAAAATATATTTTCACTTTTTGCAAATTGAAACGTAATCGTTTTACATGTAGTCAGATCAACGCATGCATGAAAGTTGATCATGTAAGAGTTGTCTCCCACAAGGAACTATCCCATTCTTATGGAGAGGGGTGTTTTGTCAGCACATTTCTTATCGTGATTAATAATAGCACATTTTGTTATATCAAATTCACAAATAAATTCAAATAAAGCTTGACGTTGTTTAATGTATAACACAATTGGTAAGCAGTTTCAGACTTGCATTGATTTTTAAAAAATCAGAAAGATTTTGGAAGACCTTTGGAAGATAAATTCAAGATGGCAGATATCGGCGATATCAAAAGTGATTTTTTTTCCACAAGTATCTTCCTAACTTAGAATGAATGATGTTAGGGAAAAAAAAAAAAGATTTTATTAATGGTGTATCGATACCATAAACCTCCAAACAACCCACCAACGCCACCATGATGCTTGTCAATATGCCTAACAGCATCATTTTTGACAAATCACCACTTCTGCTATTTATGTCTAAAAACTCTTCAACTGGTCAATAAAAGGACAACTCCAACAGAAAATGAAACAGCTTTATCGTCAATGAAGTATATACTACATGTACTTTCAATTGATGCAAATTAGATCTAGCTTCTAGCTACAATGTGTAGTGCAGTTTAGGCTGCATGTGGAATACAGCTGTAACTTGCAGATAAAATCATTTACATGCATCATGTATATGCAATAATGTTGATAAAATAATCCAGACGCAAGGGCTTAGGCAGACACCCGTCCAAGTGGACACCCTGAAGAGAACAATTGCCTTATTTGGACACCCTGTTTTAAGAAATTTTAACATGGTGGATATAGGAAAACTATCAAAAGTGGACACTCAGTTATTTGAAAAGTGAAGCAAATTGATCATTTTGGACACTCTACTTCTGATTTCTGGCTAAGCCCCTGTCCAGACGTAACTCAAAACTAAATTGGTAATATTGTCAATAAACCTTCTATTTTGCTATTTGATTAGTTTTAAAGTTCAAAATACTATAGCAACGCTTACTTCAAGTATAAAACAGGCCCCTACCAACGATCAAAAGGGGTGCTTTAATCTAGATTGATTTGCAATTGGAAAATAAATTGCCTTTTAAATAATGCCTTGTGCCCCATGTCCAATTCATTTGTAGCCGTGGTGCCCTTTTGTTCTATCAAAAAATGCTGTAATGCCTCTGTTCTTTTTGGGATATCGAAGGCAATTACTGCAGTCCCCCTAACGCTGTGAATTTCGTACCCTGGTGGCTTTGTTTGTTGGAATGATTGAGCTATAACATCTAACTTAAGATTATTTCACTCACATGACGACATGCCAGCCTAATAGGTGAAGAAAGCCAGCCTCAACACCACAGACAACCAATAAACACAATACAGGATATAATACAGACATTACAAACAGATAGATATATGTTCAGTTTCTACAGACCTAATGTTAATTAACTCACATATGGCATAAACAATGACAGGACAACCACAAATCAAAGACATCACAAATGAATTTGGCTCAAAATTTCTCTCGACGACTAATTTTCAATGTAACAATTTCTCACCAGATTCATCATAAGGCGAATTGTTTCAAAAACAATCTTAAACATCATGTACTTTTATAAGTTTCACTTTATGTGATAAATTCAACTTTAATGGGTTTGACTTCGATATTGGAATTTGTGGGTTTTATATTTAAAAAAAATTTCCTCACCAGATGTTAGATTTCAGGCGAACGTGGGTCGAGCAATTTTCCAGGGGTGCCTGTGACTAAATAATTGACATTCCCATATACCCTATTTTTTTTTAGTATGGCACAAAACACCAATCAATCATTTTCTTTGTAAAAGAATAATCTGTGGCCCCTAGAAAAGGTTTGATATACAAATGCAGTATGGTCAGTTAAATTTTAGTTGGCAGAAAATTCTTGAAAGCAAACTACCAGTGACCAGTTTGGAGAAAGATAGGTCTGTAATTTTATCAGTTTAGTTGCAGTTGGAATGTTGGATCTAATAATATACTTACATCATTAGCTACTTGCCCTGCCTCTGAGGGGAGATGATAGTGGGAGACAATACAAGAGGTGCCCTTTATAATACCAACATCATACCACTGGTTGCCCTCCTTCTTTAACGTTACTGTTCCCAGTTTAACTGGAGTCTTTGGTTCCTATAGCACAAATTAAAACAAAATATTGTCACAAAACTTCTTGTCCCACAGTCCAACTTCACATTTTATCTGATACACAGAGGAAATATACATGTTAAAAAACCAGTGTTGACTGTAACAAGTATTTTTGCAGCCAACATTACTTACAATAACATTATAGTTTGACTTTAGGTTTTCCAAACAAATTTTCAACTTTTTAATTTTTTTTTATGCTTATGTTACATGAAACCATGTACATAGTTTAAAAATTCTAAGTAATTAAGATACACCCTACACAAACTTACATGACAAGCAAAACTTATTTTCATAATTAATGTAAGAATATAAATAATTCTGTGAAAGTTTGTCTACCTGTTTGATGGTAACTGGAGTGGTAGCAGCTATGCTGTTTTGGGGCTTCACTGGAGTGGTAACAGTTGCAGAGGAAATAGCTGCCGAGGCTAGAGTAGCCAGAGGATCTAAGTGAAAATACAAGGAAAACTTTGCAAACGAGGGGAAAAATACACATGTAAAAGAATGATGATATGGACTATTTTATATAAAAAATATTAGTTCCTTTTTATGCACAAATGTTACATTTTCTCAAGAACCTATGCAATAGGAGAAAATTGTTTGATTGGGGTTTAACGTTATACTCAAAGGTATTTCACTTATATGATGACAGACTGTCCACTTTAAACGGCTCCTGGGCTACTTACGGTGGAGAAAAGGCAAGCTGTTACAACAAATTTGATTTAAACCGAGATCAAAATGTCACATAAGGGGAATCCTCCATAACATGATGCCAACAGATAAAAGGAGAAGTCCTAACTGTCGTTCTATAAGCTATTTGACTTCTATGAGACATCTGTTGGAGTAGGAGTCACCTTATCTATCTGAAGTCAACTGTAAGTTGTGAACCTGTGCAGAACATACTAACAACTGAGCCGCTACCCCCATAAAATGTGAGGTCATCAGATGGCGAGCCAGAGTGAAGGAACTTGCCCCACTGCCAACAAATGACAGAGTAATCACAGAACACTAAGGTGACCATGATACTCAAAACATACTTTATTTTGATATAGGAGCAAAGAAAAATAGGCCTTCTGACAGACTGATAATATCTTACCACTAGCATCTGTGACTGTTGCTGTTATGCTGTGAGGAGTAGGGTCTGCCAAACTGGCCACTGCTGCTGCTGTGATAGGGTCACTGCTCAGGATGACTGGTTTCACTTCTGATGGTACATGTCCGTCCCCATTTGGACCTGGCTGCCCTAAAACTAGAGTTTCGTTAGCCTTAGCTGAGACTTGTGTCTCCATTGCGTCACCTGACGATGCAATTGCCTCAACTGGTTTAGCCAATTCTTCATGATCACTGAGAATTTGAGCAGGCAGTTCAGCCTTAACATCCTTCACTTCCATGTCTGTAGCACTTCCTGTTATTGGCGCTGAAATTGTTGTTATTGGTATACTAGATTCGGTCTCCATTGGTTCCGCCTCAATCGGACCGGTGGTCACTTGATCATTTCCTGATTCTGGTTGTTTGGGTGCATCCCCAGCTTCATTCCCATTTGCCGGGGGACTGGACTCACTTGATTGGGGTAACTGTAATGATTCTGATGGTTGATCTCCACTTCCTGGAGGACAATCTGTTGATTCCGTTGGTTGGTCGCTGCCAGGACAATGCCCACTTCCTGAAGGGCAATCTGTTGATTCTGTCGGTTGGTCATTTCCAGGACAATGTCCACTTCCTGGAGGACAATCTGTTGATTCTGTCGGTTGGTCACTGCCGGGACAATGACCACTTCCTGGTGGACAATTTGTTGATTCTGTTTGTTGGTCGCTGCCGGGACAATGGCCGCTTCCTGGAGGACAGTGACCACTTCCAGGAGGACAATCTGTTGATTCTGTTGGTTGGTCGCTGCCGGGACAATGGCCACTTCCTGGAGGACAGTGACCACTTCCTGGTGGACAATCTGTTGATTCTGTTTGTTGGTCACTTCCAGGACAATGTCCACTTCCTGGCGGACAGTGACCACTTCCAGGAGGACAATCTGTTGATTGGTCGCTGCTGGGACAATGGCCACTTCCTGGAGGACAGTGGCCACTTCCTGGAGGACAGTGGCCACTTCCTGGTGGACAATCTGTTGATTCTGTTTGTTGGTCGCTTCCAGGACAATGTCCACTTCCTGGGGGACAGTGACCACTTCCAGGAGGACAATCTGTTGATTCTGTTGGCTGGTCGCTCCCAGGACAATGTCCACTTCCCGGAGGACAGTGACCACTTCCTGGAGGACAATCTGTTGATTCTGTTGGTTGGTCGCTGCTGGGACAATGGCCACTTCCTGGGGGACAGTGACCACTTCCAGGAGGACAATCTGTTGATTCTGTTGGTTGGTCGCTGCCAGTTCCTGGGGGACAGTGACCACTTCCAGGAGGACAATCTGTTGATTGCTCGCTGCCAGGGCAATGTCCACTTCCTGGGGGACAGTGATCACTTCCTGGCGGACAATTTGTTGATTCTGTTGGTTGGTTGCTGTCAGGACAATGGCCACTTCCTGGTGGACAGTGACCACTTCCCGGTGGACAATCTGTTGATTCTGTTGGTTGGTCACTGCCGGGACAATGTCCACTTCCTGGGGGGCAGTGACCACTTCCTGGTGGACAATCTGTTGATTCTGTTCGTTTGTCGCTTCCAGGACAATGTCCACTTCCTGGAGGACAGTGACCACTTCCTGGTGGACAATCTTGATCTGTTTCCATTGGTTGTGTTTCTGAAGCTGTCTGAAGCTGTTGAGGGACTGACACTTGGATGGTTGTTGGTACTGTTTTGGCAGCTGTTGTGATGAGTTGAGTTGCGGCTGGTACTGGTTGTGCAATAAGGGAGATAGTTGGAGGTTGTTTGATGGTTGGTGATTGGAGAATTGATGGTGAAGAGATGATTGATGTTGCTGACGTTGTTGCAGTCACCAGGCCACTTGTGTTCATTGTGCTCGTTAGTGTAGATGTACCAATACCAGGCACTGATAAAAGACAAGAAAAAAACGTCCTATTGAACAAAACCATAAATCATACTAAACCCAGACCATGCTGAATACAAATGAACAATGAAATTGAAATCCTCTTCAGGGGCCCGCTTGTAATTTTTTTTTTTTAAATGTCAAACACCTTTTCCTACTTCTGTTTAAGAACCATTTATTCTTCTTAAAAGCTGTGGTATATATCACCTTTTACATGTTGTGAACAGGATAGTTTTAAAATAAAATTCACAGATTAACTCAAAACCAGAAAGTTGCAATGGCAGCCATTTTGTTGTACACAATCTGATGAAATGCAATCCCATACATTGTCTTAACAGGAAGAAGCTACATACCACAGTTTAAAATTAATCCATGAATTTATTCTCTACTTATTGTGTTTACAACACATGAATGAATATATAATAGCCATTTTGTTTAACAGAATGACTGTTTGTTTGATTGCGGTTTAATGCCGTACTCAAGGATATTTCACTTATATGACAGCAGATTGTCCACTTTACACTGTTCATTGCCTTATTACGGTGAAAAACCATGAAGAAACCTTGTAAAAACCACCCCCCGCGATTCGTGGAGCCACATTGTGTGACACTCATATACCTGATGGTCCACAGATGGACTACATCCTGGGAACAGTAAATTGGAATACGATTAGGAAGTACACACACTTATACCAAGCCCCAAGCCATGGAAATTGGTGAAATGCAACACCATCCATCATCTGAACAGGAAGAGGCTAGATGCCAAGTTTAAAATAAATCTTTGAATTTTTTAATTTTTTTATGGCTAGTGTGTTTACAAACATTTGTAATTGATCGACACCAGGGGCTTAATGATACTGTGGGACAAAAAGGAAATAAAGAAAAGGTATATAATTCTGTTCTGTACCTCAATATTACAATAAGTCAATAAGTCGATATTTAGCAGTGCTGTAACTTTAGTTTTTTCACAGGTTGCCCTGAGGGCATGATATTTGAAACTTACTTGTCCCCAATATACTCAACATGCCCCCACCCCTACGAGTGACGAGAACCACTAGAGTTAATTAAGAAAGTCAATGTTAAATAGTCCTCTAAATAATAATAAAGTCCTGTCTTTTAGCATATTCTAACATTTATGGATCTTTTATGAGACAACAGAAATAAATGGTTGCTATTTTTATTAAACCTCTGCAAAATCATGCACAAAGCATATTCGAGTTTGTTTCCAGCATATTTTCATATTTCAAACCTGTGCTTTAACATGTGAATTGTCATGAGTCATTTACCATATAGAAAGAATAAATCATGGGAAAGAAAATTATTCCTAATTTAAAAAAACAAACCTACATAGGTTCAATATTCTGGGAAAAGAGGCCAAGTTACTTTTACATTACAAATGGATCGCTTAAAATAAAATATGAAAATTAATAAAGTATAAAAAATAACAAAATGGCTGTTTCTGACGGGTTTCATAATAACAAAAAATATATAGACCTATATATTGTTTTTTTTCTCTCTCAAAATTCAAACCAAGTTATTGTAGAAAATTTGAAATGACTACTGCTTTCGTTGAGAACTATGCAAAACAGTAATGGTTGCCAATGTACATCCAGGTACCATCATTATATAGTACATGCCTATGTAGCCTACATGTATATGATTGAGTCCTGTGATGACCGTTTTTGATGACCAACATAAAATAAATACTAACGAATCTTCATTAATTGCAATTCTTACACTCACACTTAGCAAATAAATGACACTAAAACGAATGAGTAAACAGGGAAAATTTTACAATGCCTGATCACGATTAGACTATGTCTAAAAGGCGCTTTTCACAAGGTAATGAAAATTGGACACAGACTAATATTTTATGGATATCGATCGCCAAATTTACTATTGCTATACAGTCGGGCAGGCACCTATAACAGGATGCTTACCCCCAGCAGTTTTTACTTGCCTCGGGCATGCAGGCACGTGTAAAGTTACAGCACTGATTAATCACAAATTACTATTTTGTCAAGTTATTCAGATAACATGATAAAGGATACGTATCACAAAAACACCCATGAAAGGACAGTAACTCTACTTCTAGCCGTGTGAATCCATCATATTTCAATTGAGTTCACAATCTCATAACAATGCAACATAATTAAAAAGTTCGGGATTCAAAATTGTTTTTATCTCCAGATAAATGGACAAACATTCTTATATACATGTACATTACAAGAATCATACCCCTGCACCAAGTATTGGTCTAGGGGTAACAAATAGAGCAAGGAACCAGTTACTTGCTGAAGTACATTGTCTTAAATACATACATAACATGCATTTTGTTTTACGGAATTTGATTCAATTCAATGCCATCTGTTGTCTTAATAGGAGTAGACTATATTTTAAGTCTCAAATTAAACCGAGAATTTGTTACAATTTTTCAACATATACAGTAAAAAATATTGTAAAATAATGCAATGGCGGCACTTGGTGAAATTTAATCAGATCCATTGTCTTCAAGACAGGAATCAACCTGGAAAGGTTATCTGTGAATTTATTTCCTACTTAAGTGTTCACAACGCCTACAGGCATTAATAATAAAAAAATTATGTAATAACGGCCAATTTGCTTTCATTTAACATAATTTGGTTAAATGCAATACCATTTGTCGTCTTAACAAGAGGAAGCTACACACCAAATTTGAAGTTAATCAGTGAATTTGTTTTCAAGCTAGAGTGTTCACAAAAATTTGTGACAGTTGGACGGAAAGATGCCGAGTAGCATTTTTAAGTCCCCCCTCCTGCTGTAGTAATGGTGGACAATAAATTAAATTTTAATTAAAACATGGAAAGGCTCTTGTGACATGCTTTGAAAAACAAAGTATGGCGCATATTAATTAATCTTTGGTCTAGGAAACTGCCATATGTAAATCAGTTATGTACTGCAGAAACATAACATAGAAAAAGAGACCACTCCACCCGATTGAAGTTTATACCAAGTTTGGTTACAGAATAACGGATGGTATTTAAAGATAAAGTCTGTAAACCAATGAGTGACAGATGGGCAGACGAATGGAGCGCTTTATACTCCCATCAACTTAAGAACAAAGATATAATTATGAAAGGAGGTTAATCTATGTATATGAGTTTACCTGATGTAGTAATAAGGGTGACCATTGGTTTGACTGCACTAGTAATAACTTGTGGAACTGTTGTTAGCTGGATTCCACTGGCTGACGAAGAAGGAAGGGCAGTTACTGTGATGGGTTTTGTTCCTGTAAACACACCAAAGTTTATAGATATTAACACTGGTAAGACCTATTAATTTCTGAGGAAACACATTCTTAAACATAAGTTATAAGGTCAAATACATTAGAGTTCAAAATTCTTTCAAAATATAATTCTGGAGCAAAAAAAAAAAATTTGACTGCAGCATAACTTACCGACGAAAGATGAAGCTATGCTGGAGGGTAAGGTAACATGAGTTGTCCCCCCTCCTGGTTGTGAACTAACCACAATAAACTGTGTGTTACCGCCTGCCCCTAACTTCGGTACGGCTGATAAGATTTTACTATGTGCCGAGGCCCCAAGGGCACCTGCCCCTTTAGGAGCTGTGATCACAATGGTTTGTTTTCCCCCAACTGTGTTGAGTGTAGCCAACCCAGACTTGGCCATTGACAGCATGTTGGAAGGGATTGTCTTGATGATTGTTGTGACAGCTTTTTGACCAGACTGAAATTAAAAACAATTGCTTACAAACATTAGTCAAGACATCAAAAAATCATACAGCTGTGCACATTATATCTGGTGCCCCGCCCCTCTCATACATGGACAATCTGCTACAGGAGCTTGTACAGCCAGTCTAACCGATAAGAATTATTCAATATGATATACAGAAGTGATTAATCATCACAATAGACTCTTACAACTACTTTACAGTGGTCCTTTCGTGTCTTTGCTAAAAAGGATCACATTGTTTTTCACAGCTGATCTCAGTAAATATTTATCAAGTGATATATAAAATTAAACTGAGGATCATCCACAAACCAATTATAGCTGTCTAGAGTTGTCTTTTGTTTACAAACTACATACCAACCATAAAAGACATTCACAAAAAAAGGTAAACATTTTTGTAATTATTATACATGTATATATTTTTTCTGCGTAGGAATCAGTGTAAGTGATTTTGATAAAGGATAAGACAATGATAGGATGTTGAGAGCCTAAGAGTGGACTAACCTGTGGCTGTACACTGCTAATACCCATGATGTTTGAGGGTGTTTGTGCTGTGCCACTGCCTGTGATGAATGCCGTAGGTTTGCCCCCAGCCCCTGACTGGGAAGTCACTAACTTCACAATGGTTGCTCCTTGGGGAATAGGAGCCTTTGTCTGAAATAATATAATTTGGGAATTCTATGACAACTCCTTTCCAGTTTTCATATACTTCAATAAATTGCATTTATTTGGGATCTTTTTGGATACAGTTTGGTATTGGCAATATCTTTATGGGATTTTGGGATATGGCAGATTAGTATCAAGTGAAATCTGCATCTACAATTGTAAAGCACATACAAAAATCCTGAACATTGATACTGATATTTAAAAAGGCTCAGTTGATAGGGTGGGACATTTGGTGAGAACATGTAGTTAAAACACTTACCGTGGCTACAGTCATGCCCTGTGAGGTTTTCACCAGGGTGACTATCTGTGGTTGATTGGACATGGCTCCACCTGCCTTGTGGACTGTAATGATTTGTTTACCAGCTAAGGCACCAGTTCCAGCCTTCAGAAGAGTAGAACTCGGCACACGGACAGTTTGGGTGCCTGGGGTTAGGGTTGTGCCTAGTAAGTCAAACAACATAAATAAGTGACGAAAAATATACGATCAATTTTGTCATTATATAAGTGGCAATGCAAACAAAATATGGCATGATCAAATTACTAATCCGTAAAATCAAACCACAAATATATCTTTATATGATGTGAAAATAAAGAGTAGGAGCAAAGGGAAGTGTTAGTTTTGCTTCAAAATACAGATTTGAGTTATTTTGAGAAGAAGTGAAGATTAAAAGTTTTTAAAAACATAACTATGGGGTATTTAAGGAAAATCCCATAACCAAGGGCAACGTGGAATATTGTTTGTTTCTTTTTAAGGCCTAAGCCGTAAGATTTAAAAACAAATATTTCCTCTTATAATATTGTCTTTGAATTTAAACCATTTAGCAAGGTTCCCTGAAGTTAATTAAATCAACATCTCTTTGAAAGGGTGATGGCTTTTTAAAAAGATATGCAAAATATAACTTAACCATAAACTATCAACTCTAA
>JARFOD010155544.1:0-26202 GCA_031763545.1 Mopalia muscosa | reverse complement strand
AATATGTAAAGACCATGAAACTTGCATCTACCAACATGTTAAAACATCAGAATCTAACTACACTGACACATTTATTTGGTCCCTTTTTTCCGTTGTGAATAAATGTAATCTAGACTATGTTCCTCTGAACTTGTTTATTCTCGATAGGGTTGTGCCTCATTAACCGCATTTCTATATGAACATATGTTTTTCGACTTAAACTTATTATATTTGTTGCAATTTTTCAAAGACAACCATCTGTATTGCAATTGCAATCGAATTAGTATATCTGTTTATTTAGTTTAAAAAGCGCAGCTGACGTCATTGTTCTAAAACATGGTAGTTATATCATCTAGTCATGACTGTCCCTTATTGCCTGCACTGGTGGATGCTTTCATGTTAAGCCAAAACAACAAACAACTGCTTGTACTCATCAACCTGGTACTATAAACCTTATTTTTAAAACCGCATGTGAGTTGAAAACATGTTAAACATACGTGTTACTCAAAGAGCTATTTTGATATGTAAACAACATATTAACATTGCGCTTGGATGATCAAGCTTATGATTACTCCGACCGTGTTGTTACAGATGCAAACGGACACACTGGTGACCAACCGTGTTTTAGAACAATGACGTCATTCCCGTCTGTTAAATTAACTAATTAACGGCTACGCTTACTCAAATGCAAGTGCACACAGAGGTTGTCTTGAAAATATGTAACAAAAATAGTAAGTTTAGGTAAAGTGTTATTGTGTACAATATAACAAGGACATTATATTTTTTTAAATCAAGCTCACAGGAGTATTAAAAGGGGAGATAACTCTAACTGGCAAAATAACCGATCTCTTCCAACAAGGGATCTGCTTATTTTGCTTGTCTGTTAAATCAGCATTTTACGCCATACTTAAGGTTATTTAATTCATATGGCAGCTAGTCATTACAATGGGTAAAGTAAAAAGCCCTGTAAAGTCCAGGACATCAATGACAAGACAGGACAATCATGATAAGCAAAACGACGAAAACTCTTTACGTCATATTGTCGTCTAGCCGTGAAAGTTACAGGGCAACAACAACCTCCCTTCAACCAACCACCCGCAAGTTTGTGTTGGCCAACCCTATATTATAGTAAGTTTTCCGTTTCCCTTTTTCTCACAGTGAATATGCCGAACGGATCCGTTTGATGTGACGTCTCTTTGTAGCATTTTGAGTTTGCACAACCGGTTTATTACACCATGGAATATACGCTTTGATTGTTCTTTTCTCATGGTTGACCAGTGATGTGGCTGGATTCTTACTTCATCCTGTAGGAGTTTTGGGAGAGAAAACCTTGCGTCGCACTGTCTGAAATTATCTCGATATAAAGACAAATCTCCTACATTCGGCAGCAAACTGCTCCTTGTTTGATTTCCAAAATGTTTACATCAAATTAATCCATAATGTTCACTCAAACATATCACTAATTACCGGTGTGGTTTTTGTCTGTCGTTGTAAAGACTACAGTCTTGTCTTAAAAGGGCAGAGGAAAAAACCCATCGCAAAATCAAATTATACATTTTGATTAATTGTTGGCAAAAATGCGAATTTCATTTTCTACGTTTTTCGCTTTCCATGGATAAATAGTCTTGTCTTGTCTTAAAAGGGCAGAGTCTTGTCTTAAAAGGGCAGAGGAAAAAACCCATCGCAAAATCAAATTATACATTTTGACTAATTGTTGGCAAAAATGCGAATTTCATTTTCTACGTTTTTCGCTTTCAATGGATAAATAGTCAAAGGTTAGTACTGTCAGTTAAATGCATCGGGTACCTTTTATACCACATTTGTTGATGTGATACGAATCAAGAAAATCCTTATGAGAATGATACGCAGCAGTGGGATAAAACTATTCTGTACAAGTCTGAGTTAGATGCACAATTGGCTTTTCGCGAACTATCTCGCGTTAGTTGTCCTGTACAGCCGGCGTGTTAACTGTAACATATGGTAGATAATAAGTCAAAAGTGCACCTTGATGACATGTCCACAGCGTCTGCTTGGGACTATCTAAAATAAAATGATTTGTTGAAAGGGATATTATGTGGATTATTTTATCTGCTATGAATATACAAATTAGACGTACTACGTAGACGTGCAACACTAAATCTAAATGGCATTCACAAGCCAGGAATAATTTTTTTAAAAACTAACACTATCTATTAACGTCTTAGTGTGTTGAATTTAACAATGATTATTCCTTTCACAGTAAGCCTACAGGAGTATAAACAGGGGAGATAACTCTAACTGACAAACTAACCAATCTCTCCCAACAAAGGCTCTGTTAAATATGCATTTTACGCCATACTAAAGGTTATTAAAATCATATAACGGATTGTCAACGTGTTATCTCTAAAGTCACGTGGTGTTTTGGCTAGAATAAATGATAGTAAAGTCAGTGCACCTTAACGGAAAATTGCTATTGAAAATGACGAGATGTACACCTAAATCATCTGACATTAACGAAATGACTTATCATAATGTCAAGAATAGTAACTAGGTATATACTAATAAAATATAATTTGCCAAGTATAACAACGATATTGCTAAAGCTATAACATCAAATCCCACAATGTGCATTCGGTGTAGACCTACATTAGGTAGGCTGTACTAAAGATGTATAATCGTGCATTTATATAACTTTAATTAAAATGGTCTAAACTATTATGAATTTCTATATAAGTATAGAATTATCTTTCTATCCCTTCATGTTAAATTCAGATTGATGATTTCCTATGCTTGTCATGTTGTAGGCTTAGGTAAAAATTGCTTAATTATACAATTTCTGGATTGCTTTATTCAGAGCCATATGCCGTTTCCCAGGATTAACAATTTGCACAGTGTTTAAACAAACTATCAAGTTTAGTTAACCGAGGTCATAACTTCCTCGTCTATATATAAATGTATGATTGTTGTCAATCTAGTTCTACCAGGTCAAAGTCTTCACGTGCTATAGATGTGATGTGTGCACAGTATAGGCTTACATCAATATCAGATGTCACCTCAAACACTGGCTTGCTAGACAGGCACTCTGACATCGATAACCGCCATTACACTGCAAGGGCGACAACTAATAAGAACAAATCATACAATTAAGCGTATGTATGTTGTAATTGTGCGCTGTTGTGTTTCTATTGAAACACTTTTTGATGGCTATTGCGCTTACTAGATAGCACCAATCCACCAGAAAAGTACCAGAGTAACTTAAACCCGGTGTTTAAGTTGCAAAGAATGGCTGACATTCATTCCAGAGCTTGATTTTGGAGATGTATGAAGGTGTAACTAACTGGCTTTGTCAGCCAATTTTTAACCGGATAGCCATTGAATACGACTACTGTTCGGCAAACCGAAGCTTACCTCCCTAATGTATTTCCAACTTCCTTGTTTCAATGAATATGCGGTCAGAATGGTTCGGTATTTCCTTAGGTTAAACCGAGTTCACAAGATCTTAGTATTGAAAAAAGTGGGTATATTCTTTTCTAGTTTTATTGTAAATGCCCCAATTATATAACAGCAATGAAATAAGGAGATTTGTCAATCTGAACAATTATTGCACCGGCGGATAAGATGGAAATTCAGGTCGCCCTTCCGGTTCTTTTAAATATATTCTTAACAATTAGTTTTAAAATCTATTCCAATCTAAATAGTCTTCCGCATATAAAACTTTAAGGTTGAAGTTAAAAAAAAATAAGAATAAAAAAACCCACAAGACTATCCGAACTGTTCACATTTCATATAATATACAGGATACAATCCATGAAAAGACTACTCATAAATCTGTAAGCCATAGGCGGTCTCTGTAACTTAACCGGGGTTTGCCGAACGGTTGTCAGCATAAATGTTTACCGGACCGAGGCAATTATTTAGGGAGACGGATGTAAACTTATACTGAACACACACTAAACATAATACAAAGCCTGTGCACTTCGACCTTGTGAAACGTGATCTTCGACAATAGACATAATGTATATATAGACTAGGAAGTTATGGGACAAACTAAGTTCACATGAAGTTTTTTGAAACATGTTAAAATGCCTTAATTGAGAAATTATTATATGTCTATATACAACTGAAAACTAAGAATTATTTGGAAATTTGTCTCTTTGAGTGTAATTAAAACATGAGTTGATTCATCATTTTGATTAATCGACACCCCTGTGCCAGTGTGATTTGTACATGTTTGTTTGATTGGGGCTTTACGCAGTACGCTTATTTCACTCATATGACGGTTGCTAGCCCATTGAATGAAGGAAACCACAATTGCAACAGCGAAAAGGAACCTCGGGAAGTAATACATATATATCACATAGATATCCTCTTAGCTCTAAAACAACATGACAACATGAAACTCTCTCCCCAAACGCCTGCGGAATTTTAGAAATACATATAAAAATATCTCTATTCAACCCAAAGTTGTTAATCTCCAAGATAGTGACAGCTCGCAGTTCGTGTATTATATGAAAATTAATCTTCATAGAAATTGTTACAAAACTGTGTAGTGGGCCGTTGACTGGCACGTCGTCATTTAAGTGAAATAATAACCCACAGAACGACGTTAAATTCCAATCAAGTAAATGAAGAAATGTTAACTATGTAGATAAATTCGTAAAATAAGATATAATTCCCGACAAGCTTTTACATGTTTAAAATGTTAATGTAGTTTGAATTTCTGTATGTGGATACTCGACATTCAAATCGAAAATTTTAACAATACATATACGTTACATTCCCAGTTTTTCATTTGGCGTATTAAATTTGTAAACTCTGTAAATATTTTAATAGAAGGCAAACTTATTATTTTATTAAGGAACTTGTAGAAGTCACGACTTGTTTTAAACATATGCAAAATGAAAACCGCATTTGTATGTATGTATGTATGTATGTATGTATGTATGTATGTATGTATGTATGTATGTATGTATGTATGTTTGCCGTAGTTCGTGACTTAACTGACAATACCAGTCAGCCACTTAGCCTCGATAATTCTCCACGCCCTCTATCACGTGATAACTGCATGGAAGCCATTTCTATACCACTCTATCCTACCTCATAGGTAAGGGGGCCTTAAAATATGTACCACAGTTCGGCGAATTGATCATATTCCACTTCCTGATTCATCCGAAAATTTGATTGGTTAGAATTGATGTCGCCATAGTTATCGATTCAAAGTGCGTTTATCGGGACTCAACAGATCTGTCCTAGTTTATGAGTCCTGACGCAATGCGTCGTTTCTGTGGTAAATATTACTTAGAAGTCGATGGTTGCTAGGACACGTGTTCTGATAACATTAGTAAGCTTTGCAAAGGTTAGCGTGACTGTTTGAGCAAGAACAGACACATTGAACGAGGATACATTTTCAACAATAAGTGTTCCAGAAACTTTCGCTTTTCTTCGATTCCTTAATAAGAATTTATATTATTGTTTTAAAATATTTTTTAAAATATTTTTCCTAGTTCAGTGTTATTTGTTAAAATACCTGATATTTTCAATTCAAGACAAATGCAGTTAAAAGCCGTTATATTGGCTTGTAAGTGAAATTATGTAATAAATGAGAATTTATTTGTGTTTCAACATAACACTGGTTGTTTTTTGTTCGACTGATTGGGGTATACCGTCGTACTCAAGGGTATTTCACTTATATGACGACGGATTGTCTAATTCCCATTCAGACTAGCTTTCATACTGTATGGTGAGAATCGATATAAAGCATTGCAAAAACATCCTTATGTAAAAAATAACTCCCGTCTGGGTATTATGCGATTTGTTGAACAGACAGGACCAAAGAAAATTGATCAGAAAGAACAATTGAAACATTAAATAGGTTATAATAATGATATTTAGGCAGCATTAGCCTGCGTCTCATTCCACCATTGCAAGGGTCAAAATGTGTAAGACGGAACTGCCACATTACTACCCCTTGCTGCAATATATATTGAAAGCATTCAGGTTGTGACCTGTGGGCAAATTCCTTAGGCACCCAACTACACTTTTCTTTATTGAAAGTCTTGTTGGACCTTTGGTCGATTTTCAGAACACCCGTTGTATTTAGTCTCTTATGTAGAAGAATATAAATCTGTTCCATATATATTTATATATTTTTGGAGAGCTTTAATTCTCAGGATTACATATACATGTATGTGAATGTGAAAAGCCAATCATTTCTAACAATATTGCAAAATGAGTAAATGTCAACAGAATAAAATAGTCTGCGTTTTTAATGGTTTATTTCACGAAATGCAATAACGATAAGACTCATTAAATAAGTTGACCGTATAGAATTTTCTTCGAACTAGTAAACGTAACGGAAAAAGATTTGTTTTGAATAACGGAAGAGACGCCATTTTTTCACAATCAATGTGAATTTAACATTATGGTAAATGAAGGCTTACACAAAAAGCTTTTCATGGTGATGAAAAAACTTCTAAGGTCAA
The DNA here is from genome assembly GCA_031763545.1 of Mopalia muscosa. Lineage (NCBI taxonomy): Eukaryota > Metazoa > Mollusca > Polyplacophora > Chitonida > Mopaliidae > Mopalia > Mopalia muscosa. The sequence goes on along the minus strand of JARFOD010155544.1, from coordinate 19,762 downwards.
ACACTTGGGTTAGACGAAACGTATTAGAGATTTACTATATTATATAATTAATATCCACCATATTTGGATTTTTTTTTTAACGTCTGAGATCTGATAATAAGTTTGATGGGAGATCATTATGACTGCTACAGTTTAAATATAGTCTAGGCAAAATCAACATGCATATTCCAGATGTCCTTTGTACCAGTCACACTCCTACGCACTGGTCTGTAATTCAGTATATTATATACATTGGATTAAAGGGAAAGACAACTTAAAAAAAAAAAAAAATTAAAAATTTTTATTGTATGTTTCCAAAGAAAACCATTTGCATTGCACTTGCATTCGAGTAAGCATAGCCGCTGTTTTATTAGTTAATTTAACAGGACGGACTGACGTCATTGTTCCAAAACACGGTCGTTTCTAGTGTGTCTGTTTGCTAATGGATGCACTGGAAGGCATCATAACAACACGGCGTATACACAAGATTGGTCATCCAGTTGTCTTTCCCTTTAAGTTACCCAAGAAAGGTCCATACTGCCCTACACTGGATGTCTCATTAAAGTATTATTTTCTTTCTTGCCCCAATTTAATCATCCCAAGAACCATCATGAAAGCAGCTTATATCCAGTAATTTTTGCCGTGCAGTCAATGTGAATCTGTTATTAACGAAAGTAAACTGTCATTGGAATGCTGCTTTGTTTATAAGATCATCTGATGTTTTACTGCATGATAGAGGATGCAGCAATATGCAATCACTTTTACATCCATCTTCAGATGTCCCTCGTCAGACTGGGCAAAAGAGCATGACCCAACTAAGCTTCCCAAATTGGCCTTGCTTATGCAGGCATGCTCAGCAAAAACTAGTGGCGAGGGTGACTGTTTATAAATTATTTAAGTTAATTAAGTATTGGTTTAAGGTGTTGTAAAAATTGCATATGAAAGTTTAAATGATTTATCCGAAATAAGAGTGAGGGGAGTTAAAATTAGGTGCATACTGTGAAAAACATTCTTGGAAAATATGGTTTCTTACAAATTTGTCTGTTTCCTGACTCGGCTGACATAAACATGTTTATTTCTGTTTTTAAAACAAGATTGGACGATACTTATTTGACTGAATGGCATAATCAATTAAAAGGGTTAATTTAGGTTAATTAAATTAGGTAAATTTTCTACAAAACTATTAAAAAGTTTGTATTTGAAGGCTATGTGATGAATGTAACACATATTACACAAAGAGTTAACCTTTCACGTGTGAGAACATCTTCTCATTAGTGGAGAATGGAGACTTATATACACGCAATTAACTACATGTAGGTTGATAGACATGAAAGAAAGTGTCAAATCTGTAATTTGTTTGACTTGGGAGGACGAATTTCATTTTCTTTCTACTTTTCCCTTTATAAATCACTACTAGATTAATATATTTTAAAATTGACCCTAGCAGACCAAGTGTTTATTAAATATTGTTCAATAGTATTATTAAGTCGATCAAAAAAGGAAGAAAAACGCATGGGATTATATGGGCAGGAAGTATAAAGTTACTGGATAAATATTAGTTTAATAAATGCCCTTCATCCTCCTCGGATGTTCAATACACAACTGTTTTACTTCTATGCTACACAGCATGTTATTTCCTTATTATTGTCAAATTTATTGTAACCATGTTGTGATGCCTAAGCTTAATAAAGAATTGAATTGAATTTAATTAACACATATATATAAGTTTTGAAGTGTATAAGTAATTATGTAGTGTATAAATTATACCACTGTATATAGTTACACATAAAAATATTTAAAATTATCATTAATTTTGTTTCAAACAAATAACACCATGATTGCCATACTAGAAGATAACTCTTAAAATGTGGTGTTGTTTACATGGATATAGTATTGTACGACACTAAAAGTTAAAAGACAGCTCATTATCTACATCAAAAATCACTTTTGTATTGCAAGCTTCCATCTACTATGATGTTAAAGTCGCTGTGTTTGTGAACAAATTGATATCACTTCATTTAACATACATTTGTATTTTATTTAAAAAAAAACTCCACAAAAACAACAAAAAAGTTAACACTTATGACTGTCTTATTCAGTTGACTAGTTTACTTTTAAATGTTTACTACCAAGGGTGCAGCCTGATTGAAATTTATCTTTAAATATTGAACCTTGGATAAAGTATGTTCACACCACAGTGTACATGCAGCTATAGTACCGCCAAATGCGGGGTAAAACTCCAATCAATCAAACAGCTCCTCCGCTATGATGAGTTTGTGAACAATATACAATAATAGGCCTATCTATGTATCATGTGCAAACAAATTCCCTGCCTTCAAATCAATACTGTGCAGCAATTATGTGGTTACAGCTGATACTTTTGTCACCTGATATTAATATTTAGCAACGACATATGTGCTATTTATTGTAGTGACATACCATCACAGTCTGTTTTTAAATTTAATAAAACAAGAATAGGTTAAAATGGGCAGAAGCACTGTTAGCGTTTTGCGTATTGTGAGCATGGAATGTCACTTGTTCGATGAATATTTTAACAGAAAGTTTACATTGGCAAAATGGCAGCTTACATGTACAATGCTATCTGACCGAGTAAAGAGGGTGAAAAATTCCATAGCACAAACAGGATTTTTAAAAATATTGTCAACTGTGTTAAAAAAAATTAATCGATGTTAATCACATTCTGTCTTATATCCTCTTTCTGACTGGGAATGATCAGGAACATGGAAGGTAAAGACGGATTACTGTGAGGTGGCTAATGGTTTATTTATACATTGCTTTCAAATATTTAAAGTCCATGTATTCATTTTAAAATGTACATTTACTAAATGCAGTAGTATTGTCCTGTCAACCACTAAAAATAAATAGTATATAGAAAAAGCTGGTAGATTTAAGACAATAACATTCTAATTATCTTTGAATATAATTTGATATTTCTGGGTATCTTAACATCGTTTTCTCGCGAGAGTTACTTTACTGGAAGAAAAAACTCTCGTACGCTATGCCAGGTCATTTCGCATTTATTTCCGCCAATGTCAACATGCCACAGACCAGGAAATAAAAGAAGTGGAAAACAAGATGGCTTGGGTGTATTTTATAGAGTCAACGTATATTTTTGATGTAGTTTAAAATGGGTATCTTGTACAACAATGAATGACTGTAATATTGTAAACTATTTTATTTTTCATTAGCAATTGTATAACTGGTTCTATAGAGGAGACCACCTAGTAGTATTTTCACTGCGGAGTCCTCTGCAAAAATATTTTTAAAAAATAATGAATTACAACTTTACATTGGCAAAAAAAATACAAACCAATACATATCTATATATATTTGTACACATATTTCAAAACAAATCATCTGTTTGTAGTAAAAGTACAATTCCAGGAGCTTTAAGATGTATTGTTACTTTAGGAGCTAAGGGGCAACTGGAAAACGATCTGTTTTGTGTTTGTGTGGCTTCCTGTCTTTCCTGTTTCCGGAGATGTCGCGTGTGGTTTGATTCTCTCATATTGTTGGCATATCAGTATACAATTAACTCCTTGGTTTAAAAATTACTCTGTTCGTATATGGGTATAAAGAGGTGTATTAAATTTATGTGACCTTACCACTGTATATTTCAAAACACAAAACTGTTTTGTACCGTTTTGAACATTTAATTATTTGTTATTTTATCCCCCTACATCGACAATCAGCAATTATAAATTTTCTAGTCTATACTATAGTATGGAATATTTCAGTTTTAAATATAACATAACCTTTAAATAAGTAACCATTTTGTATAAGATTAATATGTTGATATTGTGAGTTAGTATGCGCCTGTACTTATCTTTAAGTGCCTAATGACAGCTGTTACACACTTGTCATCTATTACCACACAGAGTGATGTGGATAGACTAGAGGAATGTTGTGATTTACATGTATGTTGGTTAATACTTTCTAATACTAGTCTGAATAGTACAACTAAGCAGGCCCAATAAATAATATCTGAAATCTATGTCATCGCTAGGATGGTAATCATTTAGTCAGAATAGTGTGTATTGCTCTTACGTTTGAACATTTTGTGATTTATAACACATGTAAACCTAATAAGTCTCTGTTTCAGTACGCAATATGTAAATGGAATCATATCGCATATGTTGTCACGGCTCGGTAACAGATATTTGGTACGTTCGGAATGTCGTTGGGCATTATTAAAGTATCTGCCTTTAATTAACTCTACTAAATGTATACATGTATATGATACGTCAGTATGGTTTATCGAATTAATTATTTTATTGGATGGTGTTTTCTCTCTTGGTTATGCTCACTCTATGGACGGGCTATATCGCTACAAAGATAAAGTACGGTATAAGTAAAGTATATTTTGCTGTCGTCCGTGGAGGAACTTAAATTTCCAAACAGCGCATTTAATACTTCACATGGTTGTGTTGCTGTGTACTCCTTGGAACTACACCGCTGTCATATAAATGAATGTTATGAAACAACCTCAAGCATGGCGTTAAACACATACAAATCAACCCGTCTATGGTGCTATGGTGGACACCGCAACAGCACTTAATATATTAAAGAATGTGATAGTGGCATTTTTAAGTTTGATCTATTTTCTTTAATCTTATCTTATTCTTACTTATTTCGTCTATGTTCAGTTTATCGAATTTTTTTCCAAGTTTTTCTTTGTCTCTCTGTTTGTCGAAATAAAAGCACTTCAGTGCTTATGTTAATTGTAAACAGTACTTGACGTAAAATAATTGTTTGTATCTTGTAAATTCAATATGCTTTGTTCAATCACTCCGCTCCATGATTTTGCCAAATTAAGGAATCGAGAAATAGAATTATATAGTAATACATCACTTGTATATTAAAGAATGATTGTCATTCACAATATAACTGGCAATCTAAAAATATCACGATAAATATGACAGAGACTCATTTGGACTGAATATTCAGGCTTTGTTATGTCATCGTCCATCGTGATATTTATGTATAGCCTATAGTACGCTAAATGTTCATGATATACTCATTTTGACTCAATAATTCGGCTTTATTATTCAATCGTTATAAGCGATATTTTTGTATAACTCGTAGACGCTAAATGTGAACGATAGGCTCATTTTGACTGAACATTTAGGCTTTATTATTACATCGCCATTAGTGATATTTAAGTATACATGTAACTTGTAGTAACCTAAATGTGAAAAGAGAGCATAATTTTGACTTAATATTTCTTCTCTATTATGCCATCCTCGGTAGTGATATTTATGTATAACTTGTATTTTACAAATAAGCCAAATGAGAGTGAATTGATAACAAACATTTTGGATTTGTGTATCAAGAATAGAAGATTGATGGCAATGTTAAGGTTAAAATATGTTTATAATAAGCTGGAACTATCTCTGATGTCTTTAGAAAATATGAATACTTCCTTCATCAATTTAATTGATTTTAGTATCATATTTTGTTGTTGTTATTATTGTTAATTTAATCATTGTTACGTTCTAATTTCCAACTAATGCATATTTATTAATCTTCGTCACGTGTTAACACACCTGTCAAATTCATCATAACAATTTTATGTTTATGGTACTTGTTACCTGTAAGGGGAAATATTTCATAAGATATGTGTTGGTCTATACATTGTATCTGTTGCTATATTATTTCTGTCAGGGCACGTTAATTTTCCGCCCTTTCCAGTATTTGTAATAGATACTCGTTTCTATAGTGAAGTCACAACAAATATACCAGTGTCAGATATCGCACAGTATGGAAATTATGGAGATCTATTCACTTGGTCTACCGACCAATATCAGTTCTGGAAAATGGAGGGGAATTCCCTTCCGTGTTAATATTGATTCGTCCTCCATGTAGAACTGTCTCATGAACAATGTGCTAAGATATAACAACAATCATACAATATGTGTTGAACATACCTTAGTTACAACACACGCAGGACTCTGTTGATGATGTTACTATATGAAGACTTTTTGATTTTATATAATGAACGGCATTGGAAAATGTGTGTTTTAAATTAAATATAACATTTATTATTTACAGACTACGTGACCTAGTTTTGCTTTATCAACGATTGGAATAGTTATATACGCTGGTAATGTATGTGGTGGGGATTATTCGATTGCATTATCTATACGTATATACGAGTACTCCTCAAACAAGCCTGGCTGTCTGCCTGGCCATGTCAGGAGAACATCAGACTAGCGGTAGCCTAGTTTATGGAAGGGGATATCCACCAAAAGTCTATGAATATAAGTGCTTTATGCTACGTCAACTAAAGACATTCTAACCGTGTATTTCCATTAAATCGCGTATATGCTATGCATGTAAGGGCTTTCTGATATGTCACTTTAAGACTTCCTAAGAGCGCATTTCCATTAAATCGTGCATGCTATGTAACTTTCGGTTTATTGTGTAACTCAACTTTCACTCGTCTTGACTTGTTTTCTCGCATCGGCATACAGACTTGGTCACATAACAAGCTTATACTCAAATAACAGTTAGCCACATATAGATTTAGGAAATCGGATGCTCCATTCACACGCTTGGGGGCGCTGATGTAATCGCTCGAGAATATGACCTATATTTACATAAGGGAGAATCCAGTGTCTCGATCCAAGGTCATTGTCACGAGTGATTGCATTAGCCCCCCCTAGAGTCTGAATGGAGCATCCGATTTTCTAAATCCATACGTGGCTACCTGTGTAATTTGAGTAAACTTGCTATGTGACTAACTTGTATGCTGATGCGACAACGTAGGTCAAGACGAATGAAATTTGTGAAACATAATAAGTCGATAGTTACATAGCATACACGATTTAATAGAAATGCACTGTTGCAAAGTCTTAAAGTGACATACCAGAAAGCATTTACATTAATTGCATACACGATTTAATGGAAATACACGGTTAGAATGTCTTCAGTTGGCATAGCATAAATCCCTTATATAAATAGACTTTTGGCGGAGATCCCCTTCCATACTAGTCAGTCTGGACATTTACCAGTAGACCTTTGCAATATTGATCAATGTATAAAGTGCACTTTGTTCAGGCGGCTCTATGTAGGGCAACGTGTTGTTCAAAGGATATACATAAATTTTGCTGCTATTCTGCGTCAGGTCATGTTCTGTAATTTGATCTCAGCTAATTCATGGCGGTGTGTGACAAAGCACAAAGCGTCGGTAATACCCGCTTCAAGTTTTAGTAAATAACAAAGGTAAACGGTGTATAATATTTAAAAACTGAATATGTGACTGAAGCGTAACTCAACACAGACCCATAATAGTGTATACAGGCACACATAGCTAGGCTATTTTTTACACAGAAAAAAACGTTTCTGCTTTTTATTCTTCATAAATACTTAACAATACAAATTTTGTAAGACTTAACGGACTGTATAACTTAAATACGTTATACACTACAATAATACCGCGTAATAATTTATCAAAAAAAGTATTTTCTTAGACAGCTGGTAACGTAGAATACATGATACACCAATTCAATGAAGTTATACTATACTAATATTAAAATGTTTTAAAATATAATTATATAAACACACGATAAAGGGTGAAAAAGGATGGCTAGCCTTTAAGTTTCAAAATAAAAAAAATATCAAAGCACATTTCAAAGTGAGTAATCCTAACCTGGCTTGTGCCTTATAAGGAAATAGCAAATGGAATTTCCAAGAATCAGGTATCATCTAGGTTAGACTGAAAAGGCATTACAGCTTGACAACACGTTATCGACCGAGCAGTTTTTACTGTTCAGAGAGATTATTAACAGGTGTGTCAGCAACCTACATACAACTCTGATAACCTGAAAGAAATCCATGACTGGTTTAGGGCGTCTGCAGTATAGTCAAGGAAGATATAGCCAGTTATGTTTGTATGGTATTCTGTATTTAAAAAGATCTACTGTCATTTTAATAAATCCGTTCGCTTTCAAATTCTACGGTATAGGGTGCACAGAATGCAAGTCAAATCAGGATCATGAATATAAATTCAGCTTTTGTGATGTCGTTTAGACCCGGGATTTTAACGGATTGATTTTACCATAATAAGTTTTACTGCTATATATACCACTTTGAAAACGAAAGTTGTTGCCATTCGTTGGTTAAACATTGATATTGCATAAAAAGTCACACAAAACATTAAACGTTCGCTTTCAATATTACATTGTTTTTCAAAATTATCCAGTCAAGATTTACACAAATTAAAATCTTAACATGAAACATTTGCCGTTATTATAACTTTCTTTTATGCTATATTTTATAAAGACGCCATTTACAAATATATATGTACAGGAAAACTAAATAATTGACATTATTTGACCAGCCTTTTAGATAAAATAGAAATCGTTAATTCTATCGTTTTGCCATTTTGGAAAACCAGCACAGAACTCTGGAGACAAATAAAAAACATTTCCCTGCGAATTTGATTAAAATCATAAAAGCTAGCATTCCATATGACCCATGTAAAATTCAAAGAGAAAATCCATGATGCAATCCGGAAACTGCGGAATGTCTGATAACGGATGCCTCTACTATCGAATATATGGGAGGTCGTCCTACAAACAGTATTCTTTTGTCATAATATACGGTGAAAGATCTATAGTAAACTGACAAGTCGAATGTTTTTGTCAGTTTCCAAGTAAATTCACTGCAAGCAAAGAGAATAAAAAGTACAGTATACTTATAGATAAACATTCTGCATGATATGCGCCTTCTATGTAAAGGCCATATTAACACAATAGTGGTATTATTATGTTAATAAGGCTATTCAAGTCATGGTTTGATACACTTCGTCAGGGAATTTCAAGGCACACTGATTCCATCGAACAGGAAAATAATAATCTAGAGACAAGTTTGGATAAAAAATGAAAATCAAACCCCCATACAAATGAGAATGGGAAGAAATAAATTAACAATTACTGTGTTATACAGAAAGTGTTTCACAAAGTTGTATGATTGAGGTTTTACTCCGTGCTTAAGGTTATTTCACTAACATGGCGGAGTACCAGCCCAATAGATGAAGGAAACCACCCTCAACGGGATAAATACCTCACAATCATAGGACCTAATACAATTATCTCATAAACAGTTCAGCTTCCTGTTGCCCTTTAGCTCTGATAAAGTGACTATCAACACTCTTACCCTTATGTTGGATAACAGATTCTTAGTCTGAAGAGATTCGAGGGGAGAAAACTTTAGCAGAATTAGGCATTAAATCGTTCGGAATAATGGCAATCGGGAGCTGGTATCATTATCGCTACATAGATTCTTACTTAATAAAGTCAAGTTTTTTGTAGAAAGCCTGTTGGCTAAATGTCTTGGTGACCGACATTAACTGCTGGCGAATTGGCTGACTGAGAGTCGTTGGTTCGATTCCCATATGAGCCTCAGTCGGCAATATTTTCTGGACAGGAATCAGTTCAAAGTAAGGAAATGTTATGTCACAATTGCGAAAGGACAGAAAATGTCAGATATTTTCGTCAAATTCTCCCCAAGCAGTAGATTGTAACTAAACTGTGATATTTATTCGATAACAGGCATCCAAAGGCCCATGCCGCTCAGTGTAGAAATCCGAAGTGATATGAATATCGTATGCAATAATGGAACTTCGCGGTTAACAGACGCTGCATACAATAGTTGTGCCTAGGTTCCATTATTGGACTAACATTGACTACACAGACATGATAAAGTAAAATAAACGACACATTTGTTTCATGCACACAGGCAGCCTATCACACAACATACAATTAAAATATCACAGATAGAATTGAGCACTAGGTGACGGTTTAAGGATAATGTCCATTTGGGTTACGAGGTCACAACATTTTTAAAGCTGCTGAGCCAGGATGATTTGGTTCACCATAGGTCCGCATCACTGTCAATTGGTAAGATGTTACGATCGTCGCACATTAGCTGAATCTCGGTGTACCATCTCTGTGGCTTTTTCCTTTGTTGGAGACCACGTACACTAAAACAAAAACAATAAGTGGGCATAATACATGTAAATTAGCTCTTAGGTTAACTAATTAGTTAGGTACATATTTTGTACAAAGTCAAATTGCTGCCATTTTGTTTTGCACAGGACAGTTCTACATGGCCATATTGTGCCACACAGTCTTATCCTGAGGAAGTCTAGATGTTTAAACGCCATTAAATTTCGCAGTTTTGAACTTAGACGTGTAATATTTGGGCATTAATATAACAATGCAAGTCAGTAATAATTATATGCTTAACTTCAAACTGAATGAAAATTTATACTCCTGACAAATTGTCCACTTTACCATTTTAACTGAAGTAAAAAAAAAAATGCTTTGTGCAATTGGCCATTGGTCTGGTGTCGCTATACCCAACTCTAGCTATCCAGTGGAACTGTAAGAGGAAGATTTTCGTGTCATAGCAACCATCAGCTTTTAAATACTTATCATATCAATAATGCAGAATTACCTTGACGAACACAACAATAGTCACGATAAGGAGTATGGTTCCTATTCCAAGAAACGCGCTCCCAGTGTACAGGTAGGGTTGGTCTGTAATAAGAAAGGGAATTGATCAAAACACATTGAATTGCAGCATTATTTATAAACAGCAAAACGAAAGGAATCTATGTTGACGACTTAATTGTATTTTCAAACAAACTACAAATAAAACCGGCATTATTCGCTTTAATATGATGTTCCCCAGGTTAAAAGATTGATATGCGTTCTGAGAACATTTTGTAGCTTTTACAAGGCGTCAAATGTCACAAAGCAAGGGATACGCAAGTCCAGTGCCATCCGGGGGTAAAAATATGTTATGAGATAAAGTCACTTCCTGTGTTCCACCCATTACGAAAAGAGAAATACATGATGGTTCTTGTTTTTAAACGAAACTGTAACTTTTGTTATGAATTGAACTCACATTTTGATGTTAGTCCAAAGCCATAAGCTGTCAAGATTACTGCAATTATACAGAATACTACACCAATACCGAAGAGAGGATAAACTATCTTCTTTACAGTTGCGTCTGCAAAATTAAAAAAATCAAACGAACTATTGTTTTATCACAAAAACATGGTTAGTACATAATGAGTTGAAATTTATATTCCCGACTTTACTCTTATTGCTCTGAAAGTTCATTTTGAAGACGAGAAACGTCCACCTGTTTTGTTTTAAAAATATGTCATAAGTGTAAAGTAAATCTTATCGAATAGTACCTAACAATTATACAGAACATTAACCAAGAAAGAAAAAACTATCCTCTTTTAAGCTGTGTTTGTAAAATTCAAAATACCACTAAAAATGGTTAAAGCATAATTCATCGAAATTTGTATTCAAAACGTGATTTGTATTGCTCTGGCATTTCATTTTTGAAGAGCGAAAAACATCAATCTTTTTTTTTTATACAAAACCATTCTTCAGATACCTGACTTGCAATTCTGGTTTGAGCAGTCAATTTGTTTCTCTGCAAGAAATATAAAAATATATTTCTTCTAAAATTGACCAGACTGTATGTAAATATATGCGATGGGTAATTGGATGGAGTTTATACATATAAAGTAAATGTCCTCAAAAGTTACCTGAGTAAATAAATAGTGTTCGTTCAATACGACGACACTATCAATTTTAATGGGTAATAAATAAGCCTGGAAATATGATGTTCTGTAAATACACCACCGTATTAAATTCCAATCATAATTCACATGTATACTCAATTCCCAACATGTTCACATTAATACTCACGTCAGAATTATTATTGCTGGTGTAATGGATAAGAAACGGGTGTTTGTGTAACAATTTTGATATCTTTTTTTAAAATTATTTCACATAATGACATGAGCAAAGAAATTTTGCTCGAGCCTTTTAGATCAAACGTCATGGAAGTGTAGCCGTTTAAAATCTTAAAATACTGAGTTTTTTTCAACGTTACACATTTATTATCCGCTTTATTTTTTACCTTTTTTGAATCCATATACCACGATCCCTATCAACAACCCGATAAAGATAACAAGCAATGTAGAGCTCAAGGCTAGAACGACAATCAATCCAGTTTTCTGAGCTGTCAAAAAAAAAAAAAAAAAAAGATTAGGCACAAGAAATTTTGATTTTGTAAGAAAAGTAATATTCAACATATGCACGAATAATCTTGGCTTGGTTTCCTTCTATGTAAGAGTTGGATATTCATTGCAATAATTGTCATTTGCACTAATGTCACAAAATCAGAGTCATTCATATATAAGACGATTTTTTCAATCTATTTTTTTTTTTATTAGCTTGGGTATAGTGATTGGTAAACTGACAATCGTATATGATGTAATAATCATAACTGGTGACACTGACCAGGTTCGTCTACGTCTGAAAATAAAATAAAACATTGTGATAAGTGTATAGTTGGAAACTGTAAGGTTAATGGATATAGAATTTATTCCATAACCCAAACCATTTTTGTACTTATGTAGAAAATTATGTCCAGATGGTGCCTGACATAGAAATAAATGATTCAATCATTCTAATTACCGTAATGGTGTTAGATACATGTCGTGTTAAATCAGATGATTTCCGTCATAAAATGACTGAAATTGGTTTAATCTAGATAAAAGGTCATATAAATACAATGGTTGTTTTTGTTGATAAGCATATACTTCTTTATTGTTAATTTCTGGCTCCTTTTTATGTGAAATCCCTTTAAGAGCCTTCTTGCAACATGACTGAACCTTACATTATTATTAACTACAACAATGTTCATTTAACGACATAAAGGCCGCGACCAGCTAATTAGTCTTGATTAATAATTTCAATAATAATCGGCGATTACTCACAAGCAGAACAAATCGCCAAAAAAAACAAACACACACAAACTCACAAAATCGTGTATATATTTACTACTGTATAAGGCCAAATATAACACAATAAAATAATATTGTCGGAAACCTATTGGTTGAAACTGAATGAAAGAAATGAGAGTTTAAAAAAGCAAATGGGCAGCAGAGTGTGGTCAACAGTATCACTGTAGCATATTCATATAGCTCCTATACATGTATCGCATTGGTATACCACAGCAGACCGTTGCAAAACAGTTACCACAAACAAACATCGGGAAGTAATAAGCGTTTTGATTTTAAAGTTCTAGATAAATTTGGCACATTTTGTAAAATTCAATAATATGCATGGGAAATGTTTGAACTGTTTCTGTTTTAAAAAGTTGTCAGCAGGTATCACGTATCTGGGCATGATTGGTAAAAATTGGGTGCAAAAAACCTAGGGAAATTTAAAATACAGATAGACTTAAAGCACATTGCAAGTGAGCACATTGACACAAGACCACAGAAATTAACGATACAGAGAAGAATGTGCAGAGAGGGATGAGTTAGGTTGTATTTGGTAGAACGTGCATTGTCAAATAAAGATAAACACACTTTGGTACACACGTGCAAGGTCATTAAAATATATATCCAAATTAAAAATTATAATGCGTATACAAACTAGATGCATGTATTATATACCCACCAACCTTCGCTCGGAAAAATCCGATAAAATACTTCTCAAGAAAAGAAAACAACATACATGTGGAATTGCATAAAAGTTGATTTCCGATCTTTTTCTTTCAAAACGGAGAACTTATACATTTTTTTCTTCCAATACTGGCCGGAATGAATATATATCCTCCGAAGACCCAGAGTAATGTTCTTTTTTAAATTTCAAGGCCATTCAATACCGTAGCTTATTTTGGGCTATCTTGTGAGTTCGAGCGTATGTCCACATGGATAGAAATTGGGCTGGAATTTCAATTAGCGACTGGTTAATAACTGAGCAATGGACGAGAGGTTTTCAGAGGATATAAGTTTTTAAACAAATATAGTATGGAGACATACTCATTATATGTACTTGATTAAATAGGATTTATAAGAACATAACATTCAATACAATTTTACACTGTCTTGCGAAATAAAGCAAATAGACTTTCTTCACATTCTACTCAGCATCGAAGGGTAGTCTGTGCGCATGATCTGAACGCATTTTCTAAAAGTTGCTGAATGGACGCTGATTATAAAAAACAAGCAATAAAAAATATCACAAACACACGAAACTGCAATGTTAATGTTGTTCCTGACGGTCAAAATTTGGTAAATGACAACAATATTCATACTAGTTCTTTCCAGTCAAAACCAGAAATAAATCTTCTAGTCATGGGTTCGTCACAAATGTAATCTATTATCACCTCATATTGCGCAACAGTGATTTAAAGACAACGCATTTGAGCAGCCCACATTTGATATGCAGCGAATTAAATGATGGTAACAGAAAGCTGACGACTCCAAAAAACGATACACAAGTGATTCAGCATCCTGGTTTATTTAAAAACCACTGTCAACAAGTCGAAATATCTGTACAGAAGTTGCTTATATACTAAGTTACGTTTGACTTTTTACTGATACATTCAGAATATCGAATGAACAAAAAAAAGCATATACATTTTATACGATATGATCTTTGTCATAGTGATTTAGCTGCTGGATAGAACCGAAGAGTTGGAGAGGTTAAAGTTGAACATGGTAGAGGAATGGGAATGGTGGAAGGGTAAGGCTGGAAAAACCCTATATATATTGAAGTAGTATATACATCTACCTATGAAATGTCATAATGCAATGGTATCACTTATTAATGACAGACTTAATTCCAAAACAGTGATGTTGTTTACAGATTTATATGTCCTGGTTGTAAGGCTGATTATATAGGTAAATCTGTAAAATGCTCCATTAAGAGAACAACTGAACACGGCTATTAAGCTGAAAGCAAGAATAATAGGCACAAACACGATGGTGAGGAATTAGAATATTTTATAGATCTTGCTAGTCTATCAAACCGCTTCAAATAACAAAACAGAATCTTTAAGACTATGTAAATATTACGTTATCATTTAGATCATCCGAACTATTGACTAATCTAGCTGTTGGTCAACTTTACTGCTGAAAGAAACCTATCATATCCACAAATTAAATCCGAAATGAAACTATGGGATCAAAAGGTCCAAACAGATAGCCTTATTTGCTCAATATCCCAATTTAAATTGGTTCGTTGTTCATCTTCTCCAATTTAATTTATAATGGTAATTTAACCTTGTATATATAAACCTTCTGTACAGATATTTTTTATTCTTTAAGATTTCAACAAAACCGAAATAATGATCGCCATATATCCATGTGTATCTTTTATTGGAGTAGTAAGTTCATAAAGACAATACGACATTTGTATATATATAGAAGTTGTTGTCATGTTCTACCGGGACATAATACCCAGATCGGATATATGGTCATTTCTGATTGCGTGACGTCATTTAATCCAAGATTAACTAACACTCTGAACCGATTCGATTTGCAAACACTTGCTGTTTAGAAACCATTTATTAAAATCATTTCTGTAGAATTCCATTAGCTGTACATATCAAATATTCAAATCTGTACAGTATTACCCGAAACTTAAAAGTATATCATGTTTCAATTAGTAGAAACTTAATGCATTTTGATTACATTTTTATTACAAACATGGAGTAAAGTTTTGTACACACGCACACTGAAGTTATATATTTAAACGTCACTCATTTACAACAAATAAAAAGCATATCACTTTTCACACTTGAAAGGGAAAATAGAGACCACAAGCTGGCCATAAATTCTACAGTACCTTCAGAGAAGTTAAAGTTACAAAATGATAATACGAATATTGTCATCCATTCAACATATACATTTTTTACGATGCATGTTTTGCGGTTTAATTAAATGTATAGCACTGCATATATGTAGTTATACCAGGAGTGTTAACTATCACAGTCATATAGCTACAAGAGCATCACGACGAGGAACAACTCAAACAAGCTATTAATTGGCTGTGTTTATGTATCATGTCTCTAGCACACGCTCTATTTTGGTAGAAAGCAAGTCCACACTCCTGGTTGAATTGCCTTTGGTTACTTAGGGTTGCGAACAGTTTCTTTCTTTTAGGAGTGAAGGTCGTGGATCTTATCAATAGAAATGCTCCACCACCATAGTTTCGTATTGTCACCCTTATAAAATACATGTGAATGTTTTGACCAATTTCACATTTTCCCTAAATCAGCTCTATATCACGAGATACACTTTTTTTTATAAAATAATATTATTGTCTTAAGTCAAGCATGTTACATAGACAGATTTACAGCTTTTGTCAACCTCTCAAAAGTAGTAAATTTGACTATGGCACTCAGTTTATTAAGGCGACGATATGGTACAACAATATTGCAAATGTACAGAACGGCGACCACATTGCCGAGTGAAATTATGATAAAAATCCAACCGTCGTGTTGCTAAAAAGTCAATTAAAGTTGAAAGTATGTGTCATATGCTTTGATGACATTTACAAAAAACCAGTCCATGAATAATCAAATTATTGATTAGTTATGTTTTGAAGTTATAGATCTCTAGATATTGTCAGCCAAACTCTGAAGCGAATCGGTGAATTTATTTCGATGGTATTGAGATCGAAACACATACATGCGTGACGTTTATAGAATAACTCAACAGCCATCGTATAGTTTTGCAGATTTTGGCAGCATGTAATGTCGCCCTTCAAATAAAAAGGAAGAATCTGCCCTCTCAGTTAAAAATCATTAGGCAACAGAGTACATATTTTCAAAGTATGCAATACTATCCTCAAGCAAATCGCAATTTCAGCCCTTCAATAGATGCCATAATAGTGGTATTAACTTCTTATACCAGAAGTGTATATTTCCGTCTTGTGCTTTATAAGGATTATGAACAGGTTTCATACGGGGAAAACAGGGCTTCTATTCTTCTAGTCAAGGTTGTCATTATCTTACAATAAACGTCCTATAAATGTTCTATGTTTTTGCACTGCGCCAATCTCTCTTTCGTTCTTCTGTCGGTACTGTTTTATCTGACCAATTCCGAGTATGTTCTTTATCTTAAGATTATTTTACAACACACAAAAAAACAAAAGTTGCTATAAAGGTCATGCTGAACCCATGAGTTGATTGTTCTAAGCCCATAGTGCCACATACTATAGGTCACAGCATTATATATGTATCAGTTTTAGAGAAGCTGGGATAATCAGAAATACTAATACGCACATTTGGTGAAAATATAAGTATTACTTAAAAAACGAACTGTAAATCGAAGTAATGCCGACAAAAAATGCAAAGCCTTTTTGGTAACTTATTTTTTTCTAAGAACGTAAATACTATAATACCAAATATATTGCTTTATTGATTAAAATAGCCTTTGATCTAAAAAGTGCGCCTTGTTTTTAACAAAAAGGTCAGTCTATTTTTGCTGTAATAATGCTAGTCATCTCCAACACATTGTCATTGACTGCAGCATGCTCACTGATAAAACTAAATTTCTGGGTCAAATCGAAATATTTGTAACGGTAATTTTTTTGTCATTTTTAGCTCAAGGGATTCAGCAAGACTTTTTACCGCTTACACAATTAACTTAAAATTTAACACGATGGTTAACAAACCAATAGCTGTACAGAGCACGGATGGGATAGTTATATCTCCAGAATTATCTGTAAAAAAGAAAATTGATCTACAAAATGACACTCTCAAAACAACAACACCAAAATCACACCATCACTTTTTCCAAACAATAAAGGGGAAGAGTAAATGAATAAAGACTTTAAAATGTAACTGTTACTGTAAACAGTGGGGAACGTGCGGTAATTAACCTCGTCCTTTACCTTTACCATGGATGTAATAGAATAAGTAATAATAAAAGTGTGTTTGCTATTTAGTTATTTGTGAAGTGGTAATAAGGGGATTATATATGTGTTACCAACTCACCTGGATCGCCAGCAGATACAAAAATAACGACAAAATTTCCGATTACGTATAGCAGATCACTAAAACAATGTTTATGTATGTTTCTTTTGTTTTTTGATAGGGGTTTTACGCCGTATGTACTAAGGCTACTCCACTTAAACCGATGTGTGCCAGCAGAACAAGTTTACGAAAACTTTCTCCACCTCTCGACATGACTGGCAACAAACAAAAACACGACAGAAAAATCACAGAACACAAAACTAAGACACCTTAACAGCTCGACTTCGTGTTGCTCCCTTTCAATGTGACCACCAGCCTCATACAGAAAATGTATCCGGTTTTTTTCTCTTGCCTTTAAATTAATGAAACAGATGGGTTTTGGGGGAAAATTAAAACGAGCTAGTATTTGCTACGTTACAAAATAAAACATGACATAAAGATCCAGAAATACGACGGTAGACACAAAGTCCATTTTCACACTGAAAAAACTGGCAACCCGACCACAGTACGCAATATTAGTTGTTAATCACCAGTATAGAACTAGTTTCTGCATTTCATATTAAAAATATAAAATCCAAAGTAAAGTATACTTCAAGCTACCAGTTAAAGAAGGGAATACACAACTAATCACTGACAGTTAAGGATGTGCAAACAAATTTAGGGAGGGAGACAGTTACATGCATTGAGGGAAACACATTTATGCACTCTTGAACATTCACTAGTGTTTAGGAGGCTTATCAGTTACAAGTCCGTGTACCAACTTACTGACAGGGCGGTTTAATGTTGCATGGTTTTGGGTATGACGACTTACGGAGTGCTTAGTCAGTCGCACAACGGCTTGCCAATCCAATGGGTCAAGGAAAGCACTATCATCGTAGCTGGCACAACAAAATAAACAACTTGAATACAACACAAATAAATCAGCGTCCTTCAGCCGTGAGAGCACCAGTGCATGAGGGCGCGCCATGTGACCACTCGGGCACTAAAATGGTGTCCATAGCATAGCAATAGCATGAAATAAGGGGTTTACTGATTATATAATGGGTGAGTGGGTGGTGATAGGCGAGGGTATTTAATAAAGACTCGTAAATGTAAACCAGAAGTAAGCAGCCCCAACCAGTTAAGCGTGATCACAAAACACAACAAACACTTGTTAGTAGTTCATAAACATAAATTAATATAAAGCATAAAACATAGTGACATTGTTTTTAAAGAATGTGTCAAATATATGGTAATGGCGAAATAGTTGGCTGCGATACTTTCAGTGAATAACATTTGGATTGAGGTTATACAAATTATATATTTATCAGATCTTTCAGAGAGGAAAAAAACTTTTAAAAAGCATAGTTGCCCTAAGCATTAAACATGTGTTGACTGTAAAGGACAGAACTGCCTGAGTGCAAAAATGATCATTTTTGAAAATACCAG
Source organism: Mopalia muscosa (assembly GCA_031763545.1). Classification (NCBI taxonomy): domain Eukaryota; kingdom Metazoa; phylum Mollusca; class Polyplacophora; order Chitonida; family Mopaliidae; genus Mopalia; species Mopalia muscosa. Next base: position 526 of record JARFOD010155544.1, on the reverse strand, counting down.
GAGTTTTCAAAATGTGATCACAAGTGCTTGTGAAAATCTGACCCCAATGTATATGCCCGCGAACTTTATTAATCATTTACATTGGACGTACCTGATTTCGTAGGGGTTGTAGATGATGCTGAAAATAGTATGAATGTTCATTAGTTGACTGAATAGTTTGGAAAATGCATCAGTCATGAATGGGAAAGAATTGAATACCGTTTCCATGGATCAAAGGTAGGTATTTAATGAAAAGTCTCCTACCAATACGTAATAATGTAACATAAACCAAGTAATTACATTAAGTGACTCATATGCCTATGGGTTTCACAGGATGTGACTTCATATCGTTCATATTTCCTTCTTACGGTTGTGCCTAACTATAGCACGCCAAAGCGGAAAAAATTCAAGGTTTATAAATTTGACTCCCAAATTGTTTTTTTTCATGCAAGGTTATTTTATTGTGTAACATTTTATTTTTCTTGTCCAAGATTTTATTATTCTTGTCCAAGGTTTTATTTTTCTTGTCCAAGATTTAAATTTTCTT
>JARFOD010155533.1:0-12261 GCA_031763545.1 Mopalia muscosa | reverse complement strand
CCCCCCACGAAGGGACGGGCATGTTAAGTTTTAATTTACAACATGTGCTGCTGAGAAATTTCAATGGAAGTTCTTTGAAAAAGTTTCTGGCGGTGTGAGCAAGGAATCCGATATAACGTTTTATTAAAACGTACCAAATAAGGTACACAGAACACTACTGCTCTGTTTTACTGTAAATCTACACTTGTCAATTGTAATGGAATTTTTCAAACTAGCAGCAGTATCGACCTGTAAAATGTTTTAACGCTTTCACTGTCTCAGTCAATTAGCCTGCAGTCATAGCTAGTGAAGAAGAGCTTCACTTAAGTGTCTTATTCCAGCGAGACAACCACTCAGCATTATATTGTTGCTTCCAGTGACGTGGAAATCTAACGAGTCTTTCTGTAAGATTAGTGACTTTACAAACTGACGATGATCTGTATTACCTTGTCATCTCAACCACCATGATGAATAACCACGTGGACATGTTCTAGATTTTATCCAGAACAATCTTTAGTTCTACGATTTATGAGAAAAACTTCGACTCCGCAAAATACTAAACAGATTGTTTATAGTGTTTTGCATAAGAAATTAAGCCCACATTTATTTTACCTCTCAGCATATGGAGAGTTCTCTAGTGTGGCAATATGGACTAACTTATAATGATGACCGTAATACTGCCTGTTTGCAATGATCTTTATCGGAACATCCTGATATTGGGCTTTTGAACAATTACAAAGCAATCCCTACAACGACCAACAAGCCGGTGACAACGGAGCTATATGCTGATTTTGTTATATCAATGGTTATATCATTGATATTGAAGACCAGAAAAGCGCAAGCATCAGCAAAGACTATTTAACCTGTTCTGTCAATCATTTCAAGATCACGTGGTTAGTACATGTCTACTATTAACCCTTTTACAGTAATCTGAAAACGTTTGAGTATAAAAAGTCAGAATCTACGTGTACCAAATAATGCCTTCAAACAGTTCATCCGCACAGCTAATGATAAAAAATGTTCGTCTCAAACAGAAACAAGATTAGACGGATTCAATTTGGTCTTAAGTACAATCAATGTATTTTCTACATGTTACATAATGCATGGCCAAGTTAATCAATGAGATTCGAGGTAAATCATGAAGTAATAAATCGCTTAGGACCTGAGAGCCGGAACACTAAAACTGAAGCAGGCGAGGTGAAGGTCATTACAGTTACTGCTGCCAACAGGTCTTCCATCTCTGAGGGATCTCAACATATCAATAACTGTTCATTGCAAGTGTCCTGATGAACGTGTTCAGTTCTGCCTATCCCAACTGTGAATCCCAACTGTGATTCGGGAAGCAGAATGTCGGTCTACTACAGCAATGACCTTAGAAATATACAATGCAGTACATTCTAATTATGTTCAGGTCTGATGAACAATGCATCCAGTGCTATTTATTCCATTGGAGATCAGATCTGGTAAAACAACGTGATTCTTGTGGTCAAATGGATTGACCAGAACCCAGTGAGGGCTGTCTCATCATGCCTGTTACTGAATCTGGTGAAGTAGAGGCAAGGTGTACTTTATTCGGAAAACGATTAGATAAATTAAACAAGAATGGACCAGATGATTCGTTTATGCTTTAATTTATATGGTATTTGGGAAAAGTGAAAGGTCAAACAAGATTGACTTCGTTAAAGCTACAGGAATTATAGTAACGAATACTAACATTGTACTCAGTTAGTTGGTAATAACGGCTCAGCTAACAGGTGGCTGACTCTGTTCATTAGCAGAACTTCAATACTTCTGCAAGATTAAACCACCTATGAACTGAGGTCACCATGAACAAAGACTAGTCACTTTCTTGTTTACTAGAAATACATGAGAACTTCTATATTGGTAGAATGAGAAGGATCAGAAATAGTCAAGTAAAGGTCAAGTAAGAGTCGTAAAAGGCAATTTTCTTATAATGTCTTCCTCGATAACCATAGAGATTTATAACACGTACATGTAGTAGCTACCTTTAGTGTTATAGTGTTTCATTCAAAATTGATAAGTCGGATTGAAATTTAATTTGCATTACCAAATGAATCGATACATTTAATCTTGTAGTATATGTGTGAGCCGATGTCACGTACTCTGTTGAGTATAATTCCTTATTATTCAGCGACTTCGCAGTATATTCCATGTGTATACCGATTAGCAAAAAGTATTTATTCACAACTGTTTTCCGTACAGTCTGGTCAATAGATGTCTCCTGACATGGATCAATGACGATTTGACAACACTACCAGTGATTGTCCATTTCCATCCCGTTTATCATATGTGTGAGGTAGTTAAGCCACTAAAGGCGTGCCAAGGTGATCCAATAGCGGTCATTTTCTGCCACAAGGCCAGTGATGTAAAACTTTTGCACAACTTTCACGAATTGCTTCAATCGTTCAATTAGAATAATGTCACATTTATCTTGTCCTTGTTCTCTTAACGCGTTTCTCAGAAAAAACAGCTGTCACTCAATGGATTTTCATAGGGAGATAAACGAGTTTGGATTCTATCTAACGAATAAATTGGACTCTATTCAGAAAAGACGCATAAAGCCATGGAATTAAGGAATGTGACAAGTCTTTCGCGCGGCAAAGGAGATGCTAAATCTTATCAATGACAGCAAGGAGAGAAGGTTTATATCGTAATATTCATTATCATTTATGAGAATACGTTGGACAGTTTTTGTCGAAATACATTTAACAAGTGTTCTGGTACTTCAACAAGTTGTTTAATACATGCTGATAAGAAAAACCCTGTATCGAATGCAACGTATAATTATGCTCGGTAACCTGAATATGTGATATTCTTACCGGTCTCCTTAAAGGCTTCTTGATGTAATGTTGTTGACAAATATGACAACATAATTTATCCCACTATTTGAATCCATTTTTAGCTATTACAAGCCGATATTTATAAAGATATAAGATAATATGCAGCGTGATCCAAATTTCAAGTGCTTGTTGATAAGTAAAACCTACAAATTTGCAAAAATCCGTTACGGCCTATTATCAATCAGATAATTTTTGAGACAAGCACCGTTAAAAATCAATAAAAAAGAAGAAAAGGGTTTGCTATATTTCCATAATTAATCGACAAAATTGTACACTAAGACCGGAAGTATGCCGTTCTTTCGAACAAGATCTGATCACACGTTAATTGGCAGCAATGGAAAATGTTTGCAACTACAGTGTGTAGAGATTTACGGGATCTGAGAATGTCTTTATGGAAATGTTTAATGTAATTTAACACCCCTTCTCTCTTTTTGTTAGGGCTACATATTTAGTTCAAACTCTCCAATACAAATGGTAGTGCGTTAATGCCGGCCATGTATGCGTCAATTAGATATTAAATTGTTCTTTCGTACAACTAGATGCCTTTTAATTAGCACCGAGAGAAATGAAAACGTGCTTAAACGGCTTGAATAAAGCCACGGACGTACATTCATTTCTTTCACTATTATGAAATATAGCTGTGGAATTGGTAACCTGGCTGTCACCGCCTGTCCAATTCGCATGAGGCAATTACGGCTTGTCAATTCAATTACTGAACATACAGCATTGTTAATTTTTTATATTGAAACTTGCATTTAATAAAACTGTCAACGTTTGGTATTTTTTGTCCGTCAGTACACTAATCATTTCTTTTTTCAGCATTTCAAGCGTCCCTGTAAAGTGTTCATACAATACGACAAATCATTGCTGAAGTGGAGACCACGTTAGGTGTGCCTTATTTGCATGGTTAGCTTTAACATGGCGGTAACAAAAGGAAGGGGGTTTGCTTTTGTTCTTTGTGACGTCATTGACGGTTTAATCTGCTGGAGGTATTGATGTTCTGATAATGAGCTGAGGCTGCCACCTGCTATCGAACACCATGTATAATTGCCGGTTAGTTCAGTCTAACACTGAACTTGACATTCTTCTACTCTCAAACATATATATTTAACGATCTTAAGGCTTGGACGATACAGAGGTACATTTGTAATACTAGTATGTGTTATTCATATAAAACCGGCCTGTTCTGTGCTCGTTATATCAATACCCAGTCCAACGGTAGGAATCAGCTGATGGTATACACACACAACCACGACAGGAGATACAGCATCTAACAGGTCTCCCTAATATCACAGTCAGGAATTGATGGCGTAGCCATTTTAACATATAGTCAATGTCAACAGATGGACACAGTTTAAAGTTTTGTTTCTTCTGAATCCTTTTTAACATTTATTTGAATGCTTTTCCATACCTCACGTAGAAATCACAATCACACTGAAGCTTTATATGGGTGAATATCTCATTATTGTGCAGGATATGAACTCCCTCAGATCCATAACCATTGTAATGAGTCTCCTCACTCAGCATCGACTTTACGCTGTACAATACCATTTTCTCCTGAAATACAAAACAGTGATTAGACTACACCAAAATCGCCTTGGAATAAAGAATTAAGACGAAAATATGTGTTGTTTGGGGAATTTTATCAATCCTTTGAACAACTCTGTATTAAACTAACCAGGTGCTATGTCCATTATCTAGGCTGGTGATTTGATATGAGCGGGTAACTGTGTGTAATCTTATTTATGGGAGATCTTAATTGATACCGTCTAGGATTCCTGGGCTCAATACATTGTCTTTTCCAAAATGATATCCCGTTTAATATGAAATTCAGTGTTATACACAATTACTTATATATCAGTCGTAACAAAGATGGCGTTTCAAATGGTAGTGGCGAAAATGTGCTAAAACCATGTTAACCAGTGTCTCAATATTTAAATTTTAAATCAAAAATATGTTTAAGATTTATTTTCTTTTTATATTTTGAAAGAAGTTCTTTATTACGACATCAAATAGAGTATCGTGAGACGTTACAAAAACTTATTAAATTTGATTATTATAATTTACTTTATGAATGGTCTTGTGCGTAACGATAAATCAGCATCACGTTTTACAGAGTAAGGTTGCTGTTGTCCTCTATTAACATGAGGCGCATTGACGAAGATCCGGTGTGGAATTTGTTTTTGGATACTACTCTAAGGACAATATAAGACAGTCTAAACGCGATCATCATTTGGCTCTCTTTCCAATCCATGAATACAAATGTATATAGGCCCTATTTATGTATAGGAATTTCAGCATTTATGGATATAAAATAAGCAGATAAATATATATAAGAAAGACAACACGCTAAATTCACTCGCCCTTTAAGAAAAGCGAACACCTTTGTTGACAGGAATAGTTTTGTTAAGATTTTAACCGTATATCTGATGACAAGTGTAATAATGTATCATACAAACTGTGAAGTGATGGCGTTTTGTGAGAACTATACATGTGATTTAGTGGCTGGACTAATGGACGTCCCCGAACTAGCAGTAATATCGACCTGCCAAATGCTTTAAAAATTTTATCACCTAAGTCGATTATTCTGTATTCGTAGTCAGAGAATGGCTAAAGTGTCTAAATTCCATGGAGAAAAACCTCCTTTCGTGGCGTTGCAACGGGTCTTAAAGCGACAACCTTATTTGTCCAGAAAGTTTTGTTGTCAATGGTTGTTTTTCATAATTGCCAAAATTCCAAAGCTTTAAACGAGTGAATGATTTGTTAAAGTGGCCGTCTTGACAAGCGAAAGTAGAAATATCCCAGCTCCATGTTTTTTCGTATGATTGGCACAGTTACATTGAAGATTATCCTGCCACTTTTGATAATCAATATTTCAATGAATCTCTATAGACCTACACTGTTTTCAAAAATCTAGCAGCACCGATTTCAACTTTTAAACCAGCTGTGTTTGAACTTTTTGCCCAAAGCATAAATTTAAGTATGCGTTGCGTTGTTGTAGATGTAAAGAAAAAACATATTCGCGCCGATAAAATGGCAGAGGCATTGATGTAAAATTCGTGAAATGACTCCTGGAAAGAAATTAAAATCAATAACACTAAACAATCGGCTCTTCCAAACAAAATTGACAATGCAGAAGGTGCTGCGGAAATAACTGACCAATGGAAAGAAAAATAAAAAAAAACTCTAAACTGTGTCTGTACTGAAACATATAAACAGGAGGTTCTAGACAAAAGATCTTTCAACGGACACAATCATGGAACTAATCACAGCTTGTGTGAATTCAACCTATTTTTCCTGGGGTGAGACCTATGAACAAATCAATGGACTCCCCATGGGATTACCACTATCACCAGTAATAGCTGAAATATATATAACAGATTTTTAAAATAAAGCCCTAGAAACAGCACATGTGAAACCAGTATGTTGGTACAGAAAAGTGGATGACGTGTTTGCTGTACTCCAAGAAAATGACAACCCAGAGCTACTTATAAATCACCTTAACAACCAACACGAAAGGATCAAGTTTACAATGGAAAATGAAATCAACAATACCCTACCATTCCTAGATGTTCATATATGCAGATCACCAGACAAATTAAAAACAACTGTCTATCGAAAACCTAAACACTCCGACCAATATATTCCATTTAGTTCAAATCACCCAATGACAATTAAAACCGGTATGATGTCAACACTCACCAAGAGAGCAGTCAACTTATGCAGCGAAGATTCCCTCCCAACCAAATTAAATCATATCAAAAACAGTTTTACCAACCTGAATAGATACCCCAAGAGCTTAGTAGACAAAACAATACAGCGTACCCTTAAACCCAAAGAGAAGAGCTGTACAAGAATGCATCCAAAGTCTCCGTTTACCATTACCCTACCATATGAAGGAACAATAAGCCATCGAATCAGGAGATTGTTACAACAACAACTAAATGTTAAAGTTATTTTAACAACAGGGAAAACCCTGAAAACCCATTTGAACGCGAACGGAAAACAAAACAAAAATTGTTATTACAAAACCCAAAGGAAGTGTATATCAAATAAACTGCAATTGTGGTGACAAATACATTGGTGAGACAGTTAGACCCCTGGAAGTCAGACTAAAAGAACACATGAGATCAGTGAATCAAAGAGATGGTAAATCAGCAATATGTGACCACCTAGAGAGAAACCCATCTCACATAATACAATGGGAAGCAACCAAAACATTAAATACAAATATGAAAGACATAACGAATCGCAAACTGCAGGAGGCCATACAGATAAAGGGACCAGGGGCTTCAAATCCCCTGGCACCCTTTTGCCAGCCAAACTACCCCTCACCAGGGTCTCATTCTCCTCCGACACGGGATGCAACTTACGGCCAACGGTTGCCTCTTTTCTCGCCTTTTACGATTGACTGAGGAAGTCGGGGGAGTATATTGTATATTCTACAGGGCCTGCTGTTGTTAAACAGCCCACCCGCTCCCCCACGGGGGGAAAAATGGCATTTGAGTTGTTGAAAAAGAACCCGGCATAACGTAACATTAAAATGTGCCACGAAAGCTGCAAATGACTCAACCACTCTGTTCTAAATGTTAAATTCCACTTGTTCAGTAGAGAAACGGGATCGTCCAAACTCTCAGCAGTATCGACCTGTAAAATGCGTTAACGCTGTTACTATCTCAGTCAATTAGCCTGCAGTCATAGTTAGTGAAGAAGAGCTTCACGTAAGTGTCTTCTATTCCAGCGAGACAACCACTCAGTATTATATTGTTGCTTCAAGTGACGTGGAAATCTAACACGTCTTTTTGTAAGATTAGTGACTATCTAAACTGAAAATGATATGAAATATGTTGTCCTCTGACTTACTGATTTTATCCAAAATAATCTAAAGTTCTACAATTTCTGTCGACAAATCTAACTCCGTTGATACTGGAGAATATAATTATAAAAACAATACTGGTGTTTGGTTCGTCTGCAAAACTATAACGAACGAGACGGACACTGTAGTGAGTAGATCTATATACTGTTGCTATATCACTGTTTATGTCCACTAGACATATAGTTCATCTGTTCAATTAATGGTATAAAATTAGCCATAATACATGGTCGAGATTTGAGGTTAGTCACGAAGTAATACGATGATTAGGACCCGAGTTCTGGTTCTCGGAAACTTAAACAGGACTCATAAATTTCATTACAGGCATTTGCTCCTAAAAGTCCTTCCATCTCAGAGGAATCTCATTATGTCAATAACCGTTCATTCCAAGTGTCGAATGTCATGGTGAAGAAGTAAGTGTCCAGTCCCGTCCATCCCCGGTGTGATTAGGTCGGGGAAGGTAGAATGTGCCCGAATGAAGTGTATTAGGCTACATATATCATCATACATGTATCCAGTGCAGTCTATTTCAATTCTGTTCAGGTTTGATGATGGATGTCTCCAGTGCTATGTATTCCAAGGGTGATCAGATTTGGGGAAATAACGTGTTCAGTGTTGCCAATGCTACCTGTGGTCACATCTAGTTAAACAGAAGGAATTAAATGTTGTTAAGTAACTTTGGAAGCCAACCAGCTTGTACACATATAGCCAGACATACTTTTCAGAAAGGTTAAGATATGACTACATGGTTACGACGCAAGTGGGAGTAGTAAACGTGTTAATTAGCTTGCTGAGTTAAGTCGGAGAACACAGGAATATTTAATTGTTAAAACTGTTGCGTCTAAATGTGTTCATCGACCAGATTTCATTGTTATAACGTGTAAGACCTATTACATTGTCTAATTTAGCATAACGGAAAACCAGCTATTTTTAATATAGGAAGTCGTGAATGTATCTAATCGTATGGGAGTTATTGCTCTTTTAAAGAGGGGACTATATTAAAATTTTATAATTAAAGCTGGCTTCAAGTTTTTTGTATTGTCAAAATCTTGCATAAAATACTTGACCGTGGGAGGGAAGGGGTGGGTAGCGAAAGGAGTTTAGAACGAGCTTATATTAGTTTAATCGGAAAGATTTTACTTTGCGGTGCAGACCAGAAAGGCCCTCGAGATATTTGTCTTAACATAAAGTTTTATCTTTATACGTATACAATTAAACATAATTTCTGAATAAGTTTTGAACGACATTCAGAATTGCGGAAATATAATTAAACAATTTCTGAATAACCACTTTTTGGTTTGAGTTTTTACCTGATGACGATACAGGCATATGTAGAGAAACGTTGTACATGTATTCTACCACAAAACAAGAAGTGGTTATCCAGATTTATTCCAGTACAGTGGTCGGATCTTGGTGTATCTAAGGAACGGGTTTAGAGAACATTGACATAAATAATATGACAGAAAGTTTAATTGAGCGACTGATGCAATTTGTGAAGGTTGTACACAATTGTGATACCGACAAAGACGCTCTCTTAGCACAAAGTTAAAATTGTCTGTTTTTCAAAGATAAGGGGTTTCTTGCTTAAGAACTTATTTATATTAGAACACAGGTGGAAGACAGACGTGAACTGCCAAAACCGTGCCAATACATGTCAATTAATATTGACAAAAGCATTAGAATTCGTCTCTTCCATCACTGTGTGAAAAAACGATCACAAATCAAAAACAAACAATCAAAGCAACATAAAAAAAGCAAAAAAATAAAAAATAAAAATAAATATATATAAGCAACAATGTGCGTACATGTATTTGTTGTGAATGAATGTACATATCTTAATGAATTCTTTAATTTGTTGACACCAGTGGCCTTGGTGCTTTTACGGCGGAGTATTTAACAGTGTTGTTGTTGTTTGATAACAACGGATTGCACAGTATTATTTGCTTGATTTGACATTCGACCAAATGTCGTATATAGTCGGCTAGAGACAATAATCTTGTCTTCTGAATCCATGGTTTCCATTGACAAGTTAAACGAAGAGCATTGTTTATAATTCCGAAATGAAATACTTATTTTAAAGAGAATATTCATATGGCATTGGATACAATATGTCGTATTCAAACTAAACGATAACAAATGTTTTAGTTCCTATAATCCTGAAACCACACACTTGATTTGTTAAAAAAAAGCCATACAATCCCAAACACCATTACTGTCAATTATTTGTATTGTCTAGCTAAAGAATCAGGCATATGACGTCAAACACGACCCGTAAAAATGTCGAGCAATACGCTTGACCAATTACTATCGTTCATGTTAAGGAATCAACACGTAATTCAAGTGCAAAGAAAGACGAAAAATGCCGGCAAATTTGTGAGATGTTACCAAAAGGATACAAATAGGCCTACAATTCTTTAGCTGGTGTAATATTCATATGACATTGGCTACAATATGCCGTATTCAAAATTAACGATAACCAATGTTTTAGTTCCAAAAAATCTAAAAATGAATGGAGGGAACGCTTCTCACTGCTAGATGTATCACAGGTCAGACACTATTTGTTATTCTTTAAACGATAACCGTATGCTGTACAGTAGACGAGACCTTTATTGACACAGTAGAGGATCACTGCGCCGAATACCAGACCTCATCAATCTCGACCGATCAAAGACCACCAGATTCCAGCAATCGATACGGTTACCATTCCATCCTAAAACTTGAGCTAGAATTAACCCGCACCACAAGACGGCTAATTCAGTAAATGACCATGACATAGGAGTGATTAACTTCATTCTACCTCCACTGACGAACCCTTTCTCCGTCTCAAGAGGGAGTAACGATTTTTATTAGGACTGAGAAAGACAAGCATGAATGACAAAAAACGGTTGACGCAGAGTACGACAATTGTCTTTTTATTCAGTCTGGTTGATGACATTTTTGGAACTGTTTTATTATTACTATATGCCTGTGGAACGGATAACAAAGACATTTTTACCTGATTCCGGTTGTAATTTTCCTACATGTATACAAAAATATAGTATTGATCAGACATTTCATGACCTCGTCAATGTCAAATGAGAAACGATCAAGTGCGCATACGGCAATCTGGCAAGCACTCTGCACAATATTATGACAAATAATGATGTTAGTTGTTAGTTTTTGTCTACAAATACTGGTTGTTATACGATGTATCAGCGTTTAACTCTTCCAGACATACAACCGAGATTAATAAGATACACATGGTACAAATGTGATGATCATGATGGACATTCAAACGCTCAGTAACATGTATAACACAGCAGACGTTATCTTAAATTAAAATTAAATTCTCCTTGTGTGAAAACTCTCCACAAAAGCATACGTGTATATGGTCCTATGGATAATAATTTGCTAGAATAAATCTCCACAGGGCTTTATCTATCCCGAGGAGATTTGTCACCAGCAGATTAACTCATGTAACTTCTATTTTGTAGCCCCGTGAGGGAGCGGGTGTGCCATGGCCCTGCAGAATACTCCCTCGGCTTCCTCGGTCGATCGTAAGAGGCGAGAAAAGAGGTTGCTTTCTCATGCCCTGGTGTTCTCAGAGCTAAAGGGTAATGGGAAGCAGATTTGTTTGTGATGTTCTGTATTTTTGTTTGTCGTCATATAAGTGAAATACCATTGAGTACGACGTTAAACACCAATCAAACAAACAAACAAACAATCTAAACAGTTACACGCTAATTATAATTTATTTTGTAGTAAGGCGGATGGTTGTAGCGAGCACCCTAACACAACTAGTGATGTCTTTCTTTGTTGCCAGTGGAATAAGGGTGTTTTCCTTCACACATTGAGATATCTACTATCATAGGAGTGAAATAACCTTAAGTTCAGTGATAATGTTGAGAAAATTTTTAAAAAAATTTACACATCAATTTCATCTAGTGTTGGCAGGCCAGTACTGAGTGAAAACTCTATCATACATACTTGGAATATCAGTTGTTGTTTAAATCAGGAGTTAGAAGTTTTGAAAGTTTTTTTTCTTAACTGATGGTAAAATTGAGGGATACTTGTGCATATTTTTATAAACAATAATTGCAGGTGAAACCGATGAACACATGAAGAAGTTGAGGGATGATCTGTTTAAATGTTTACGTCCTGTGGGAGAGTTTCAGCCAATGAGTGATCACCATATCAGCTTGTCTCGTACTGTTGTAGTTAGACATCACTGGATTGACCCGCTGCAAGAGGCACTTAGAGAAAGAATAATAACGAGGAATGTTCAGAGGTATTTACTCTTTACACTTTATCATGAAGGCGGCCGTGGATTTATAGTGGTTAGCAGGTATGCTTTCTAAGCTTACTTTGATGTACCATTCACAGGATCGAGTCCATCTGTCGACCCTCAGGTATATGAGTGAGTCAGAAGATGTGGCTACAGCAATCGTGAGATAGGTTTTCACGAGGTTTTCTCCCAGTTTTCCACCTTAATAAGGCCAGGAACAGTGTGATCTGGACAATTAGTCATCAAACAAGCGAAATACTCTTGAGTACGATGTTAAACCCCAA
>JARFOD010155522.1:0-12262 GCA_031763545.1 Mopalia muscosa | reverse complement strand
TTGGCAAAATTTTTAATTACTATATTTTTTTTAAAAAAAATTTTTTTTTTTTTTTTTTTTAACAATTATACAACTTACATCTTATACAACAATATTCGATGAAAGAAAAGTGCACTGATGGTTTCTCTATGATTCCGCTGGATGAGTTTTGAGGGAATTTCAGGAGGTCCATGGATGTTTCTGTGTGATTGGCGTGGATACAAAGCTAATGGGACTTCCATTGTAGGCGATATTTGCCTGAGCTAACCACGCAAATTCGTGATGCGTGGATGAGGTGCACAGACTGGTGCTGTTTTTTTCATTATGAGGAGATGGATCCAGGTATCCCTTAAGTGTAGATATACCTGACTAGCAATTCCCTTTAGAAGGATGACTAAATTGAGATATCAAAACGGCAAGAAAGTTCTGATAAAAATGGGGTAGCCACCGATAGATTTCTAAGTATTACATCTGTCCAAAAAGACCTAAACTGATTAAAGTGACAGCCGCGAATGGAATATGAAATAAGTGTTTGTCAAAGTAGTATAGACTTAGAGAAGAGGTATATAAATAGTCTCTGAGTACAATGTATAAGTTCTTACGCCATACCATAACTCATATGAGACAGAAGAACACTTGTACATGAGTTGTTGTCAAAATGAATCTCCTATGATCTATCATGTTTGGATAGGATCGATCGTATGAAGCAAATAATGAATTCAAATGTATTTTCAAATCTTCTGACGGTCAATGGAGGTGAATGGGAGTCCCGGAAAGTTGGTAAGTGAGGTAATTGTTTTCCTTGCAGAACAGTCGTGATAGAGGAGTATTTACATGTCAACACATTTTTGTATGGTGACGTTACTAAAAAAATTATAAATCTCGACCGTTTAGACGTCAGAGGACCGCCTACAACGCCCCCTTCTTGACACCACGAGACTCCCATTGGTAGCTAAGCACTGCGAGAATGACGTCATTGTCGGAATGAGTGACCCGGATGAGGAGACATGGCTGACAAAGTTCTGGCTGTTGCTGCGAGACTCAGGCGACCTTCAGGAAAAGAACAATACAATACAAAATAATTAGAATTGTGAATTAATTTACAATTTCACCAACTAGTGTATCTCCTAAATTGAATTTAAACTTTAAAACTAGTGTCTAGCTTTTTAAAGATAAGTTCTGATTGTTTAAGAATGTCTTTTGAAAGCCTTCTGTAACGTGTAACTGTGTAGAAGTTGTGCATCAGAGAGTATTGTGGCATACCGCTTTAAGGGGCGACTTTCATGGTCATTTTTTTAAAAATATATTTTATTTGGTTGTTTGTTTGTTCGGCGTTTAGCGCCTTGCTCAGGCGTGTTTCACTGATACCCCATAAAATTCATCAATAATTCAATAACAGTGTACCGGGGATTATACTATATAGGGGTATGTAGCTCGGCGTAAACCAGGCCCAATCCACAAAAATTGAGTTACTTGGTGTTGTTCTCATTCGTCCGTTTCCGTAAAGTCCGTAAAACTGGTGAGTTTGAATTTGTCTATGCGCAGGTTTATTGCTATGGTGATATATAGCTCAATCGTGGGTGAGAGTGCCTCCTTCTCGACTTTCTGTTGTTTTAAAGGTCGGCAACAACATAAAAATGTTGACTATATAAGAACGAGCATTACCTTCTCCATTGATATTCAATTTCAATTAGGTGGAAAAATAAGTATAATTAAATCCATTTACGCACCCAATCACTAGGTTTAAAATCAACCAGAAATATTAGCGGATTTACATAGTTGACAAGGGTTGATGAAAAATTGCCTTAGCGGTTTGAGAGACCAAATGAGTACCAATCGCCTTTTCTTCCTACAATCGGCCGCCATTTTTTATCCGCGAATACAAGGTTTTTCTAGTCCAACATTGGATCGCTATATGACTCAATGCATTTTTTCTGAGTTATAATAGTACTTTCTACGGAATGTCAGATAGTTGTTTATATATAGTTAAAGTCTTTTATTCTGATAGCAGCTGTTAAATGGAAATATTAGAGAGTGAAATCAAGGAATTTTCGTCCAACAACTGACTTCTTCGCTTGCAAACCGGTATACCATCTTTCCAAATTCCCGCGCTCCGCGGGAGAGTTCGTGAATTCTTCGACAAATCAAGGTTAAAGCGTACTGTTACATATCCGTGTATATCGTAATCCCATAATCTACTATTACAGTAATTAATAACAACTTCATTTGAGTATTCCAAATTAACTAATAAGCCGTGTGTGTTTCACTTACCTTCGAGTTGTCCTCTTTTCGGTCCAAGGATAAGTGATGGATGGCTGGCCAGCGGTGTTTGAACGCCGAATCGGGCTGCTCTCGAAATTTTTGCATTTGTTCTGGTTTCGTTTTCAAAGTCATGTTCCTGAAAATGTTGCTGCTTTCTTGGCAAGCGCGGCTTTTGTGCAACAGCTTCGCCTTGTTGCGACCTAGAAGATCGATAAGCCAAGCGTTCCCTTTGGAAATTTTGCGAGTTCTCAATAGCTGCCGAGCCGTTTAAAGCAGCTTCGTGCGGTGATCGGTTGTCACGTTGCCTGTGTTGTTGTGTGCCTGAGTAGTTGTCCCTCTGCCGTGAAAAGTTTGAAACGTTTGACGGTGCCCGTGATGCTCGGTCGGTTTGGCGGATTTGGTAATCGGATCGATCGGAGACATCGGATTGGTCAAGGGAGTCCCGGTGGTTCACTTCTAATTGCTGGGGATCTGTTCTCAGACTTTTCCTTGGTGCATTGTCCGGAAGCGCAACCCTTGGTTTAGTTGGTGGTTCTGCAGCGTAAATAATGTCCGCATCGTCCGGGGTAAACGAGGGATTAGTCAGGGGAATTCGATTTGGGAGACGTTTGCCTGGAAAACATGGAACAACGATGGTATTTATTAACCCAGTCATTTATTATTAACTTATCAATGTATCCACTTAATAATTGACCTACTTATTTTTCAATTACTATTTATTGTATTATTTTTGATTAACGGATTTATTTCTCTAATTTATTTTTTTAAAAAACAGTTTGTATATTTATTTGTTTGTCGATGTATCATTAATCCATTCGTGATTCATTCATTCGTGCATATATTCATTCAATCATGAGTTTATTCGATGCATGACAAGAAGCTTTAATTCACAGATCCTGGATAAGCACCTGTCCTCAAAATGTCATCAAACCCCAAAATGTGCTTTTCGCTTTTGCACGATTTCAGCTCTGTAAATTTCTTTTAGTGGCATTTGAAAGATGTGGGTAGCCTTATCATCACCGTAACATAGGTTTATAGACAGTAACTTATTTATTACGCATCACCACAATCGAACACCTTAGCTCACTTGGACCTGCATTCAGAAGAGTTACGCCCTGAAGTCAGACTGATTTTTGTTATGACGTTGTCACGAGTGCGAAATCACTCTATCTCCCTCTTATCATCCATCTTGGCAGTAAAACATGTTCCAAAGTTCTTATTGATTCGTTAGTATTTCTGTTTTAACCCAAGTGTTACTTACTCTGTTGTTTTGGTTGTGGCATATTTGCCGGTCCAAATGGGTTGGCCATATCTTCTGTGAACTTCTTATTAAGTATTCTCTGTTGATAGCTTTTCTCGATCTCTTCTTTAGTGCGGGGTATCCGGACGTCCACACAACAGCATACGATCACCACTGATAACACAAGAGATGCCAAAGACTTATTTTGTGGCACAAAAATAATCTATCATTTAACGAATTCTGCTTATTTGTTTACCGTTTTACGTCATTTGTGAGGGTTTTTTTTCTCAAGAATATACCGGCTCAACGGTGAGTTTCCTCCCCGTTTTCCACAGTAATCAAAGGCAAGGACCAATCTGAATTGGACAATCATTCGTCCTATGGTGAAATATCATTAGGCATGACGTTAAACACCAATCAAACAACTGCAAAATAACACAACAAATAGGCGTCATATTCTGCACCATAATCATAACTCTAGTTAGTTTGTTAAACCTCGCGAGATTATCGTTACTGTGGTATCATCACTAAGTGCATGCGCACTACTTCGCACACTTAAATAACCCATGCGAATTTTGTTAAAGAGTTCATTTTGTTCAGAACTACCACCAATGATATCATTGAAATCTATACACAACACAGACTATGTTAAAAGTTGATTTGAAAAATGCGTGTCATTATGGCGACGCTCGTTTGACATTCTAGGTGCTGTGTAGTCTCACGTGAACCAGACTCTCCTCGCGTTAACTTCGATCACGGCTAGAGGTTCTGGTAACACCGCACGTTATTTTTTGCAAAAAATAAATGGCCCGGTTATCGTGCAGTTGCTTTTCTGATAGGTTGATAAAAACAAATTGGGTTTTTTTTTTTTTTTTGATGGAATTGGATAGTTGTTGGTCCGTATTTGAAAACACAATTGACCTAGATCATTATAGTAAACAACCTCGAGTCGATGGCGACTCCCACAAAGAGGCCGTGGACCATGTGCTGCGTGTTGACATAAGTCTTTAATAAGTTACCCAATCAGATTCATGTAGGCTACATGAAATCTATTTTCTTTGACTTATAAAATGCCAAAGTACTATTTTAAATAAAAATCTTACCTATAATGAGGACACCGACTGCGCAAAATCCAACGATGTGCCAAATCCGGAAAGGACCAATCACCTCTGATTCTATTGACAATGGCGTCCCGGGTGTTTCCGCCGGAAGTGGATACAATCTTTCTTTATCAGTTGTATCCTGAAATAATATTTTGATTACATAAAGACACTTGATAAAAAATTGCTGTCGAAAAATGAAATTATGGTTTTTGTGCGATGAAACGTCAACATTTACCGAGATCAAAATGATTATAGGAAATCGTCCGCATATTAACGCAATGTTACATCTAGGGAACTTTTGTCGATATTCTTCAAAAACGATAAAGTCAAACCAAGCAGTCAAACCGACTAAATCCCGCGGCGTGACGTATTGGTTACTGAGTGCGCTTAATAATCCTACTTCGATGTACCGTCCACAAGATCCGTCTATTGACCCTCAGGTAAGTGAGTGGGTCACACGATTTGGCTCCGCTATCGTCGGGGTGTTTTTTTTTTACCAGGTTTCCTCCCGGTTTTCCATAGTAATAAGACAAGGAATGGTGTAAGTGGACAGTGTGTAGTCATATAAGTGAAATAATCTTAAATACAACGTTCAATCCCAACCAAACAAACAAATAAAACCGATTAAAACACCTCTGCAACCATGCACTGACCTGACTTTAACATATTATACTCTCGATTCTGTGGACCCCTTCGCGGTAACCATGGTACATAAATGCTTGTGACAGGGGCTAGAACTGTTGTTAGTATACTAAACTCCCTTCGTTTATCAAATGATTGACCATAGAGGTCGTCCAAGAAGCTATGGAAAACGCTGTCACTCTAAGAGGAAATGTGAGAGGAATTGTAAACGTGGATTTTGTATTTTTTCCCATTGACCTGCTTCCTGGGCCTTACTGATTACTTTAATGCGCAATTATATGAGCTTTTAAATCCTGTGCGAAGCATTTCTGTGTAGCGGAACGGCAAGAACATATCCATTGTCGAAAGTACCGTATGTCTATGAGTCACCATTTCGAACACACCGTCATATAAAATGAAGCGATAATTCTTTTGGAAAAGGCTTTTAATGGACAGTGACTAATTCATTGAGTTAATTGTCCTGAAATGGTTAAATATAACTGACCGTTACAAATGCGATAATTATATAGCTTGATAGCTCTTCCTGAATCCATCGGCATCAACAAATCCAACATGGTAAATCCATTATACTCTTATTGTAAAGACTATAATATTGCTTACCTTAACCGGAATTCGAATGATAATATTACGAACAATCGTAAATTAATAATTGTTGAGACATATTAACGCCATATGATATACAGGTCAGACTATATTTGGCAAAAAGCTGAAGTGTCCATCCAGGCGGTCATGAGTCAGAGATCAGGACTAGGTGTAGACCCCAGGCATATGCGCTTCTTCCCGGTTATACTTACTTTCACTTTACGAACAATATGGCATCATTTTTTAAAATCCGGCCTTGGGTTCTTAAAATGATTTCCAACAAAATTTATTACGACTTCCTATTTGTTAGATAAACACACCAGTACAATGATATCGTTCTTTGAAAATTCCCAAATGCGAGGCACACTTTTCATTTTAAAATAAACAAATTTAATTGGTGTTGAATTAACAACATTCTATGAAACACAAAAAACACAAAAAAATGTACTGCGCACCTGAAGATTTTCATAGATGTTTGTATATGACCATAAAGCGATTGGGCAATTACTTATGATTATTTACAGATGATTTTATACGACCAGAAGTCCACTGGCCAATTATTTATGATTGTTTAGAGATGAAAATATACGACCAGAAGACCACCGGGCATTTATTTATGAATATATATAGATGATTGTATACGACCAAAGGGCACTGGGCAATTGTTTTAACCAGTTGCAAGTAACAATATGGACGACACTGCATCAATTTTTTTGCCAGAAACAGCAGAGCATTAAGTGGTGCAAAAGTTTCATTTACTGTACTATGCACATTCTCTATATTTTAAGCGAAAAGAAAAGAGTTGACATAAATCAGATTGAATTGCCTGTTCAGGAAGTAGGTTATGCGACAGAGCTTGTGCAATGTGACAAGAAGTGGGTGCCTTTTGTGTTATATATTTTTTCTTTTTTTGAACGAATAGTGTTATGTAGAGAAAGACAATTTCGCTTGCCTCACCCGAATTCGGACCCGAGAGTAGTAAGCCAGGTCACCGCTGTAACCGACTGAGCCATTTCGTAACCACCAAGTACCATCTAGCTTTTTAACGCAGACTGGGGACTTAGGGATAAACCCACATCGTTACTGTCTTATCCGGAAGTGACGAAAGGTATCCGCTTTTACAGACAGCCACAGATGCATACAAATTTGAAAATGTGCTATGTAGGTCAACATAAAATTTAACAATTTTGTTAATTTAAAAAAGATTAAACTTGTAAGTATCTTTATAATTTGTTTAATTTGGATGACAGTTATCTTTAAAAATGGAATTGGATTGATGTACAGCTGAATGACATAAAATCTATCCCGGTGTGTTTATACATGTGGCTTTAGTTTGTTTTCAAACGACCGCACAATTTACGCCGTTTTAGCGAATATCACTACATTTCGACATTCAAAATGGTACTAGGTTTATGTCCACGTGGGTTGTGCGTACGGCATGGAGGTAACCTCGCTTCCGGTTTTAATCAAATGCGACTGAGCTTCAAATGCTTACGGAAGAACCATCCCGAATTTTCATCCAAATAAAAACAGTGACTCTGTCTCTACGAGAAACACTGTGACAGGGTCTTTTGACTAGTGACTTATTTTTATTGAGAAATAACCTACTAGTGTTTCTTATTGTTTTGGGATATACTGATAATCTGGTTCGGGGAAATGTATATTTTATTGGGGTTTTTTTTTTTCAACCACCGACCGTATTTTTCTGTCGAAATCATTAACTGTTATTTATTTAACACATTGAAGGTAAACAATTCTTTTGTTCATATGTCGACTTCTAGGCTTTTGATAAAGTATGGAGGCCCGGTCTATAGCATAAACTGCATATGACGGGAAGAGAAGGCAAAATACTAAATTTAATCAAGAGTATGTACAAATATATTATGTCTTACATGACTGACAAGGAAGGAAGTTTGTCTGAAGTTTTATGTAATATAAGCCTAAATCAAGGGGAACTTTTATCACCGGCAATGTTTTCTATACTAGTATTTCTAAACGATCTTGAATCTTCTATTTCTGCTTCAGGTGCAGGGGGTCAATTTACTTGATTATAATGTGACTGTATATCTAAAGTTGTATGTAGTGCTAATGCTGAAGACTCAGCAATGAAACAATGTCTAAGCTTATTTAAGAAATATTGTTAACTTTAGAAATTACACGTTAATATAAAAAGAATAAACCAATTTATGTTGTCTAAGGAAAGCGAACAATGCGTACATTTCTAATAAATAACGAATAAATCGAAAAACGTAAATCGCTTAATATCTTGGAATTACTTTTGCGAAAAACGGCAAATTTGTTAATATTTCAAAGTTAGAGAGCAATATACGGATTTTTGAAAAACATAAGGCAAAGGCGCCTGCCACTCGACTGAGTCAATAAACTTTTCGATGAAACTATAAAGTCAATGTTATTGTACTCCTGTGAAGGGTTAGGCTTTGAATCTTGCTCAGAAATAGAGAAAAAAAAAACCCCATGAAAATGTGTTTTTCCTGAAAAAAAATTCCCAAGTCCCTGTCTATGATGGTATATGGAAAACTTGGACGTCTTCCTTCAGAAATAGATATTTTTTCGAGAATGATTTGCTGTTAAACTATAATCGGGAAAGATTCCAAATTGTCTCACTCTATATACAAGGTAATGATTAACCTTGTGGGTAACTTCCCGTGGGCACTGAAAATACAGGACATATTAACCCCGTGTGATCTTCATAATGTCTGGTCAAAACAGAACTTTATCAGTGCAGAATGGCTTGTCTCAACACTTAAAGGACGATTTACTGATCAATTCTTCTAGAAATGGAATCATATTGTTAAAAATTCGCCCAAGTTTTTTTATTCTATAAGCATACGAGAGAAAATCTAGCGATACTAAACTGTTTGCCTCCAATAAATCAATATTCCCTTCTGTTGAGCTTAATAACTTAAAATCACAAATTATCTGCCGAGATTGGTCGTTGGGAAAATAATCCCCGTCATTTTAGGTATTGTAAGTTTTGTAATCAAAATGTTTTGTGACGTGTATCCTACACTGTTATTCTGCATAGAATTGAAAGAATCGCGGATAAAATGAATACATAAATATTACTTGAACTATCCAAATATTTATAAGCTTAAAAATGTGCTGAATAGTCCACCCAGAAAAGTTACTAGATATTTGTGTAAGTCTTTTTGATGTAAGTCAAGCTCATACCGTGTAAATCTGTTCATCCACCTCCTATTAAGTTTCTTCATTTTATCAATGTAATGAGTGTAATTATATCTAGAAAGAAAGTTTAGCTTGCGTCCACGGGGATTCGAGCAATTGTTCAATGCCTGTAGCTTGCAAACATTTATTACTAAGAGATAAATAGATTGATTAACAGATAAATTGACGTATCAAAGACCCGCTTTATGCTATCACAGCAACAAAACCCCTTTATTTTCTTTGTTTGATTTGTATTTCTTTTTTTCTTCTTTTTGTTCGTTTTTGTTTGTTTAGTTTGCGGTGTGCTATTTTTTTTTTCTAGCTCAACCATTTCCGGCAGATGACAACATAGCTGTACCACTGATCGATATTAATACGCCACGCGAATTGTCTTAATGGTGTTATAACATGTGGGGTCCCAATCAAACAAGCCACCACCATCTAAATAAATGGTCTTCAGTAAAGCATATATAACCACGTACAAAAATATATATATATATATTGACTACAATATCGTTATATAGTATAGCAACCTTTCAAAACAGGTACAAATATAGCTTTAATGCCCCTCCCCCCAACTACACCATCCATGACGAATCACCCTGAATATCGACATAAGTGATGAACGATGCTTGTTGTAACATAGTAAGTCCATTATTGAATCGTGTGAGGTCAATTGAACGAAACGATGGAGAGACCGATGTACCAGACAAACACATTGAATGCATACAACACTAATATCCAGTCAGTTATAATAATAAACTGGTCGGTATCGACAATACATCTTAATTAATGTACACTTTGGTAAAACATGTGTACACAGTCAACATATATGGCTGATTCATAATCTGACAAAGAAATATTCTCGTTGAAAACACTTATCTGTTTGTATTTACAAACGGATTTATTGATTCATTGATTCATTCAAGCATTGAATCATTCATGCATTGATTCATTCATGATTCATTCATTCATTCTTTTAATCATTCATTCATTCATAGCCTAACTTAATCATTAAGACGGATAGAATTCGCTGAATCCAAGTAACCTGGTTCCCAGCAAACACACTACGTAGCTGCAACGTTGTATACCGGCTTTGCTTTGGTAACGTTGCACAGTTACCAAATAACAACGTTACTATTACATAAATCTACACTAATTCGGTTGTAGTTTGTTTCAGTTGATGCAACGGTATTATAACGTTGTCAAAATGTGTGTCAGAAAACGTTATAGTCTAACCTTGTAACAACACAAATCGACTCGTTTTGACGTAGTTGTGATTTTTTTTAGAGTTTTGTATAACATAATAACATAATGTTTTGAAAACGTTGCACGATGCAACAACAATATTACAACGCAGCTATTACGTTTCAGTTTTGTTGCCGTGTGGTTGTTTTGTAAGGTTGTGGCATCATAACTGATAGTCCACAAACTCCCATTGCAACAACGTAACACGACCAAATCAAAACTTTGTCGAAACGTTGTTTTGTTTGCTGGGTTGTTGACACTATACGCTTTTTCTATTCACGTTTGACCATCAATTTGTTCATCCAGTCACTGAAAGAAACTAGGGTGAAATTCATATTGACTCAATATTTCGGTTTATTACTCCTGATGATGGTTTGGTAATAAACCGAAATATTGAGTCAATATGAATTTTTCATCCTTCTTTGGAGTAGTCACCTTACTCTATCATTACAGAAAGCAGTCGGTTGTTCACTAAATCAGCTGATTTGTTAGTAGCGGCAAGTGCATGTTCAAAAGGTGCCTCATATTTAAATGATGTTGTGATTGATTGAATGATTTGTGTTTTACGCCGTGCCAAAGGGTATTTTACTTTTATGACGGCGGTGTTTTACAACAATTATTGACACTAACACAGCCCTATAACGTGAAATGCTTTGATAAAAATGGAAAGTTAATATTCCTCCAGTGTTACGTAAAGACAGCATTGCTGCTCTTCAAACAAACTGCCCTTTACTAGATGGCTTGGCGTTTAAATGAAACGAATGGATGAACGAAAGACAAACAAACCGTATGGACTAACGATAAAAATACTTACCATCAGGCAATCAGATAAGAAAATCAATTAATCTGGCGAAACAATCCGTCAGGTGATAAAATAAAATCACTTAAACGAATTCACACATCACATACCTGTGTTTGAATAGTAGTAACACACAACACGATACTGACGACAAACACTGAGATGACGTAATACACCCTCTCCTCCATGGCTACAGGTAGGCCTATCCTCAAGAAACTGAGTGAACTCCTGTACAATTTGAGATCCCTGGTGAAATTTATTGAAATTTTAGTTTTGTTGTTGTGGTCCTGGTATAACCGCAGTTGACTCCAAATGGTTGTATGATATTCGTCGTAGATCCTAACGAATTTAAAATCCAAGCCAAGAGAGTCAATCGAATCAATGATTCAATTTGTCAACAATTCTTATTTAAATGATTGATAATTATTATTTGGACATCTTTTTCTTTGAGACTTAGTTCTCTTGTTGTTAGCCTAATGTTAGACTTCCAGAACCGTTTTGGAGCTCCATTTCCTATATACGTCAAAACGTTTATCACCAAAATTGTTCAGTTTCTCTCTATTCAAAGCAGGATAATGATATTTTTAGGGAGCTTAGTTTGTGGTATTTACTTTTTACGGCCAGATACCCCTGATTGTCAAGACTCCTACAATTGCACAATATTTCGTGGTATTCACCACTTATAGACAAATATATGAGCGTCAATTCTTCTGGGCACCATTGACAACTTGCACGCATTCGCTAATTTGTCTTGCATCTATGTCGCGATACCAACGAAACACTTCAAAGTAGAGGCATTAAGATATCTTCTTTTCGGCGACTGTTCGATGATGTTCTGAAAAATAAAACCAAAATAAAATGAGATCTAACACGTTTGCTTAATTACAAGTTGATATCTTAAGTTTAATCAAATTAAAGAATATTAAAAAATGTTTTAGTTGCGTACTTGTCAACCAATTGCTCTGAAAACATTTGATACCAGAGATTAACTGGTAAGTGGCATGGGGTCGATTACTCGAAGCACTATTAAATTGAGGTCGGGCCATGTTAAGGACTCTATCGCTAGTCAGGAGTATCTTTTCGTGGCTTTTGCGGGTATTTTCAAAGGATGATTATATGAACATCATATATATTTAGAAAGCAAAGGATTTCAAGATTCTAAATATAATGTCATATTATGATTCGTTTTATTTTATAATGACAAAAATTAAGAAAAACGTC
>JARFOD010155511.1:0-12263 GCA_031763545.1 Mopalia muscosa | reverse complement strand
AACTCTGAGGGTCGTGGGTTCGATTCCCGGACGGTTTCAACCTACAAAATTTTCTGAACAGGTATATGTTCTAACTAAGAAAGTGTTATTCCAAAATAACGAAAATAGAGCCTTGTGCTATGTTTATATAAATGTTGATTTTCATGTGTAAAGGCTTTGTAGATCTTTTCCAAGCTGTGGAATATGTAAGTCTGATTTATCTTATGTTTCGATAATTATTTTTGTCTGTCTCACCTGTTCTATTTTCAGCTTGTCTGTCTCTTATATTATTGTTATGTATCGGTATATTACTTACATGATATGTTGGACTCTCCCTTGCATCTCTTCATGCTACATGTTTATCACTTCCGGTATGTCTGTGAATAGGGCATTATTTATGTACTGGGTTTCGTTTTCATCTGACATAATTTCTATGCAACTCTACCGGATCATTTGTAGATATGTCATGAAAGTCTACTCTGTAATGTTTTTGTATGGTCTTGTTACGATTTGTCTTTTTGGTAATTGATATTTGTCTTAGTATCAGATTAATCTTCAAAAACAATTATTTTTTTGGCTCAGTCGATTTATTTTACGGCCACACTATTTGACTTAAGGTGGTTTAATACTATCAATCTTCCACTAGGGGCAACAAGAATAAGATTTTTACTTGTTTGTTATTACGTTTTAAATTGTATTATTTACACAAGTATTTTAAAGTGTGTATGCTTCTGTATATTTTATTATTATTGTATTTACATGAGTTTAATGGCGGTGCTGATTCGAATGTCTGGTAATCAGCTGGAACCATTGTAATCGCAGGATTCAAAATGTATATTTACCATGTGTTTTCTGCATGTAACACGAACTATTATTCAATGAAAATGCACGATAATAGACATTGGTTTTGCGTAATTTTAAATAAAGTTGATCGCTAGTCTATTACATCATTCACTCCCCGGGTTGTACTAAAAAAAACACCATTGTCTGTTTTGAATTGGTGCCTGGGCATTGTCGTATTATTAGTAACAAGGCGGCTAGTCGTCAGGCTAAACTGTCGTAAGAGTCTGCTCATTTTAATATACCTCTAGGTCTGAGTGTTCCTGAAACATTCTCATCATCGGTAAAACCAGTGGTATGGTTCTGGAAAAGGACAACTTTTCTTCAACATCAATCCGTCAATATGCTTTCCAAACTTCACTCTATCGAATAGGAAGTCGGAAGTATTGATAAACCGACTTGTGTCTGGTCATTTTCCAATGAAAACCTGTTTCGGTTCAACCTTCACCATGATGGGGCATGTGAGAACTGCCTTGTATTAGACATAATAATTCGTTACTTGGTGTCACAACGGTGTAAAGTCATTGAGCTATACAGACCTACTAGGGTCGGATGACTAATCAAATGTCATTTGCAAAGTTAATCAAATGGATTTTATCATAATAACTAACAAACCTTTTTGCTGTTGTAAAGTTTATTATAAAGTTAAACGAGATATAAAAAGTGATACAAAATACAAAGTATATAACAATTTTAAAATGGTTTGGACAATTATTCATATTACTATTATTTTGTTTTTGTTAGGGGAGAAAAATCATGATGTGAAATATT
This sequence comes from Mopalia muscosa, assembly GCA_031763545.1. Classification (NCBI taxonomy): domain Eukaryota; kingdom Metazoa; phylum Mollusca; class Polyplacophora; order Chitonida; family Mopaliidae; genus Mopalia; species Mopalia muscosa. Next base: position 10,673 of record JARFOD010155511.1, on the reverse strand, counting down.
TTTTTAAAAAAGAATGAGAATATTACAACAGACGGTTTTCTTTTGCAAACTACATTCACAGTATATACAATGAAAATAAATATGTGTTGAAATAACAAATTCATTGACCGTTGGACGTTGACATACAATTGGGAGTATATAGTAACATTTCTTTTTCAGATATCGGGGAAGTGTGAATTTCAAATTAGTTCAGTTTTTTTCCACGCTTTTGTACAATTGTTGACTATTTAATTTCTGTCAGTCTTAATATTATAATTTGTAACTATCGTCTCTCAAATATGTTTTCAATATCCAGGCCTGAAAGCGCACATATATCAACAAAAATGATATGCGTTCTGGTTACGAAACTGCACTTAACAGATTTATGTCACATATTTTGTCAAATCTACCACAAAATTGGTCTGTCACAAACTATATACACACCTATTTCAATACCATTAAAGCAGAAAATTAGTTTTTCGATCATGCCCCAGTTTGTGTGAGGACCATACAAAGGTGGTGAGACATTGTTTTGTCGATCTTTGACAATAGACCAGGTCGGGTAAAAGTACACTTGGATTAGACAGCAAACTAAATTCAACCTCTATAATGTTGTACACTGCTGTTGTTAGATAACGTCATAATAATTAATAGTCCAACATCGATTTCCCAATGCCGATTTGAATAAATACATAAATAATCCACCCTTCTTAAACATGTTGCTCGAATGACCTATATAGCGCCGTATCATCTACATGCCACTAGTAGAAGGTTGTGGTTCCTGGAAAGACAAAAGTATATTCATTAGCCACAATACTTATTGTTATACTCAAACCAGTGTTGGCAACACTATCTAATTTTAAAAAGTCACTAGTTTTCGATTTTGCTAAATAAATATTTATTTTTAATCAGTCGTAGGCCTAGAAACAACAACAACCTAAAAGACCAGTTTACTCACAGTTGGATTCAGAAGATTGTTCATAAGATCAAACGTTGACTGTTGGTGAAAATCAGGGTCTGAAATAATGTGAGAAGTACACAAGTTAGACAAGTTACACAATAAACAGTTATAAAGATGTATATGGGTCATTATGGGGCTCCAAACAGAGTTATAGAAATAGGATATTATTTAAAGGTAAGCCTACCTATATCAATGTTTGGTTGGTCTATTGTGAAATCAGCCAGGTCACAAGTTACACAATAAACATTTATAAAGATGTATATGGGTCATTATGGGGCTTCAAACAGAGTTATAGAAATGGGATATTATTTGTAGGTAGGCCTACCTATATCAATGCTTGGTTGGTCTATTGTGGAATCCGCCAGGTCATCATCAGGGAAGAACATTTCCGGTAAAGGTACTCTATGATAGACATCAGGGTCTATGTTGGTCTCTTCAGTGCTAAGATCATCCTCACTATCATTCCAAGGATCATCCTCGTTGATATAAGAACGTGTTATAATGTGTTTCCAATCAGGGGGAAGAAGAAAACTTCTTGGTATACGGAACGATCCCGGCAAATTCGAAGGGCTTAAATTACAACAAAAAAACAATGTATACAATCAGTACAGTAATAAAGAGGGTATAAAATCAACACATATTAAAGTAAATCGGTAAAAACAAAATTGGGCTGATTTGGTTGAATGGTACCCTTGCACGTTACACGTTTACAGTAGTGCAAAGCAAAGGTGCACTTTAGGAAGAAAGTTCGTTTGGCAACCCTTTTAATATTCCTGATGGAGTGAACAAGTTTGGGTAAAATCGTTTAGTATTGCCTTAATATTGTCATTATTTTGGGAAAACACTTTCTTAGTTTAAACTCCTCTGCCTGTTCGCTCGCGCCAGTAGACCATATATGTTGGCATCATTGGCGAATTCTAAACCATTGGTGAAAAGAATAAAATTGCTATACATACTCGTTTGGTTCCTTTTTCTCTCTATTCCGTTTTCTTATAGAAGCTACAATGGCATAACAGGAACAACACAGGGCTAATGCTAGAGTGATCGAGAGCGGTATTACAAGAGCCACCCAGTATATGGGTTTCCATCCAGAAGCCCCAGTGTATTGACAATACTCTCCCCAATATTCACTGGTGCATCTATAAATAGAAACCATATGGGTTGCAAAATTTCGTCACACCATGCTGTTGAAAGTTTGATGTATTAAAGGAAAAACAATCTAAGACAAACACGTTGTTAACTTCTTTTTCAGTTGTAATTTGTAATTAAATTATGGAAACATTTAGTCCTAAACAGAGATTATTAATGTAAAACTTCCAGGCTACCAGCATGCAGCTTGATGATTTTATTGCATGTGATCAATAATGCAAATAAGAAAGATTGACACCAGCAGCTATAAGTAGAAATAACAATTAATAGAAGTGAGGAACATGAAATATTGTTTTACCTGCAGCCTGGATACCCATGTTCATCCACAAAACACCAGCCTCCATTCATACAAGCAGCTTTAACATCATAGAGATAACACACTTCCCAATCTCTCTCCAGTAAAGGAACTAAAACAGAAACATTATATTCAAATGGAGCCAATTTCTGGTTACTTTCTGTGCAATTGTTTTAAATGTCCATGTCAGTTCATTGTTAGTATAAAGCAGCCGTATCCTGTTCACAGCGGTCACTCCTGTACTTCCACTATACAATTTCAGTGGTTCAGGCAAATGTACAACAGCACATTGCATGTTTTACATCGGAGTAATTCTTTTTTCTGTGCTGTCCTTTGTGGGGGTTCTTAACAGAATACTGGTCGTTCACCATGTCATTTCACTAATAGGAGGAGAAAGACTTCATTCAACAAGAACGATGTTAAAGGGAATGACAATTGTTGTTCGACCTAAACTTATTATTTTTATTGCATATTTTCAAACACAAACACCTGAATTGCACTTGCATTCGAGTAAGCATAGTCGTTCATTAGTTAATTTAACAGGCTGGACTGATGTCATTTTTCGAAAACACGATTGGTCACCAGTGTGTCCTTTGGCTTATGGATGCATTGGAAGGCATCTGTAACAACACGACATATACACAAATTTAGTCATCTAAATAGCTCTTTCAGTAACAAATACATGTTTAGCATGTTTTCACGTGACCTGCGGTTTTGAAAAATCCTGCTTTTAGTACCATATATACATTCGGTTGTTAGTTGTTGTTGTTTCGCTTGCGGACGGAACCCTCACATGGCATTTCACTTACAGGAGAAAAAGGAGTTGTTCTCTTTAAATGAGGTTAATACATAGCTGGCAATGGCTTTTCACTTTTAAGAGGAGAAAGGCATTGTTGTCTTAGATCGAGGTTAATGCCGTTCCTGGTGACATTTCATTTATAAGACCACTTTGCATTGCGGATGTTTTGTAAAAGGTATGCAAAAATCTTAACAAAAATCGCTTTGGTTCTTGCATGTTTGGGGTTATTTTTGTTTACATATATTAAAATATAATGCATTTACAATACCTAATATTAGGAGAATATCTGCTTTAATTAGCACAATCACAGATAAGAAACATCAACTAGTGTCATTCCAAGTTTCTGAATGTTGTAAATAAAAATATGTAATCGTAATCATATTTACTTACCTCTTCCAATTATGATACCATTGTCTCTCACTAAATAGGTGGCGTTTGAAATAGATCTATTTAGTGTCATGCCTTCATAGTAGAGATTACTGCTGACATACTTCTGTAGTATATTGGCTATATCCCATTCCTCTCGTGGTGTCACAGGGCGATTGTATAGCACCCGGTGCGTAAAGACAGTAGATCCATCCTCATACCTTGAAACAGAAAAACCAACAATTTCGACCACTCTAGTCCACAAACAAGCTTCTAATATTGTCAACTTAAGCAAAGACCCAGAAAGAGTTTTAAATATACAGCAACTGATAAATATAACTTGACACTAGATTCTGATGTGAACTTACGTGATGTTTTCAATGTTGACACCTCGGTAGTAGTCCACTGTGCTATACTGATTTGCCAGCTGCAAAATAAATTTCAACAAAGATATGTTTTATAAAACTTAGTTAAAATTATACTTTAGTATTCTTTATTACCCCTCCTAAGTTAAGCTAATAAGTCTAGTTAATAACATATGATAAAATAATATGTACCATTGGAGATAAATAATGCCTCTAAATAAGTGCAGTGGACAAGACACAGGATCAAAGGGTACATAGAAAGAAGATTTATGTAACAATGCAAAGGCTACATTAAACATTAAGCTCAAAATATAGAATGGTAAAAGTAACATTTAAACTTACAAATTGTTCTAGTTCTTGAAGGCTTGCGTCCGTTAGTGTGACGTTCCCATCCAGATGGAATGTCAGTAGAGAGTCAATTGGACTGGTTGAACCTAAGAACCATTAAAATCAAAGACAAAATTAGCTCATATTGTAAATTTTCAAGGACAACAAAAAGTACCTGTGATAAAAATTGTTCTGCCCTTAAGATAGTAACAATCGTATTTTGGTAGGAATATAGTTACAATATCAGAGTAAAGGATAATATAAGTAGGCCCTATGATAATTTACTTCGTTATTCAGGGAATAAGATAAACAATACCAGAGTATAGCCTACTGTAAAACAGTCAAAAGTGGGTAAGTATCTTACCTCACAACCACATAGTCTTCTGAGTTACATTGGTTTAAATATTTAGTTTTAACTAAGTACAAACTCACCGTCTAGCGCGTCTGTGAGAAGAGCCACTTGACAATATGTTCCAATAAAACCATCGGCACATCTACAGCCATAAGAAACACAGATAATACACAGATATTAGAATATACAATAAACTGCACAGCATTTCCAGAAAAAAAATCTGCTCATTATTAGAAAGCACACTAAACAGCACCGATAATAAACAGTAAATAAACTGTTAATATATTCAATCTGGAGGAACCGTACCTGCATATTGGAAATCCAACATCTGTCACAAAACAGGTGCCACCATTTCGACACGAACCTTTAACATCGTACAGCAAACATGTATCCCATTCTCTGTCAAGCAAAGGCACTGCAACAAAAAAAAAAAGCCTCACTTCATGAGTTCTGCTTAGCGTGTCTTGGATAAAACAATATAGTTGTAGCTCTGAAAGTTTTGGTCGGTAGAAATCTAGCCTGTTATAAAAGAATAGTTAAGACTACATTTGATCGATGTCCTGCAATAATCATATCACAGGCAGAGGCATGGTATATGGTATTTATTTTGCTTCTATTTCATTCATCACTGATAGAGGGTTTTCGATGAATTTACATTTCATGGTTTGCAAATACACGAATTTTGTGTTAGTTAATTACCAAGGTGCACAGTCATTTACTTTGGAGAACTTTATGTATTGCAGGATATAAAGAAATAGGTAAATGTATTTTTCTACAACTTTGTGTTTATACAGTAGATTATGTGTTTGTTATTTCCTAAACTCGATTGTATGTTAGAAATCACACAATGAGTTGTTTGACATATTTTTTGTCAACGCTAGCTCCATGCAGCACAGGAAATAATAGCATAAAGCGTCATAACATACATAGTTATACCCAAACTTACCAGACTCCGCTATCTGACCTCTGTCGTTGACAACAAGGTAGGTGGCATTCTCAATAGTTCTATCAACAGTTCCCGCCTTGAAAATCAGAGTTGAGTTAACATAGTCCTTCATGAGACGGGCAGTACTCCACTCTTCTCGAGCAGTCACTGGACGGTCGTAGGATACAGTGTGTGTGATAATTGACTGGCCATCCGTATGCCTAAACATGAAGCTAGAATTGTACGTATGACGCTGAATATTAAAATTTACTCAGGTTTTTAGCTTCGGCTGGTAAAAGTACCAATGAAAGACTACAAGGTAATCATATGTGAGTATGTTACCTAATGATTCTATGTTGGAATAATTCTTACGTTTGTACACAACAAAACTATTTCATGTAACATACAGGCAAATCCATCTTCCTGTTTAACTAACAATGTTTTATAAACAATTATATTATCTTCAAAGTATATATCTTATTCTCTGAAAACTTTTTAGAAATATGTATTTGATTATCACAACCACTTACTGTATATCATCTATTTTAACATCTGCGAAATAGCCAAGCCCGTCATAAAGTCTGCGCAACTGTAAAATACAACAGTTTAAAGTTAATGACAGTTTAAAGGACTTAGAAAACCGTTAAGGAAATATAAAAAAAATATTTTTATTTTTTAAATACATTTATATATAACATCTCCGTCTCCACGGGGTTAGAATTCCGGACTGATTCTGACGTCATCCTCTTTAGCTCAGTCAGTAAAGTGTTGGGCCTGTAACCCAAAAGCCCCGGTGGAGGCCAGTTAAGTTTCATCTCTTCATTTATTCAAACTATATATAACTTTTGCTGCTCGGAAAGGCTAGCAATAAATATATTAGATGCAAATAGAAAGCAAACTTTTGGTATGATATTTACACAATTATCAGAGTACTTACCGACTCCAAAATGGTTTGGTATTCAACGGAGAAGGGATCAGAGGAGACTTTACCACCAAGAGATAGTGTCAGCGTGGATCGCTCCACAAATTCTGCAAATTAGAAATAGAAGTGTCTAGGGGTAAGTTTTGTATTCCATCACCAACATTTGTGTGGTCATTACGAATAGTACGTTGTAATTACGAATTCATTGTCTCGTTATAAGAGTTAGTATTTGCTCACTTCTAATAACTAATTAGTATCTGGTATTAAAGTAGGATTTAGATGTGAAGTTAAAGCGGGTCTTGTTGAATGCTTCCCAATGTAATGTCTCATCCAAAATGAATATATATATATATATAGCACACTGTAAACAGCATCTGAATGGAAAACTTAGCAGGGGGCGGGAGATAATGGTGTCATTCAAACCCATGCGTATAAGTGTGACATGACACATCATACTCGGGTCACCCCACATTTCCCCACCTTCAGAGCGGGGGTAAGCTAGGGGAATCACGTGACCATCATGACGGACAACACTTAAGATAAGCCAACTGAAAAGCTTTTTGTAGGGGCATTTAGAAGTTGGGCTGAACATATAGCAAAACTATTATGGATTAAAACTTATTTTTATTAATGCCTACAACTATCATCAATGATCTAAGCACAAGGCAGTTAATTGAAGCCATCCCCATCCGTAGATCCAAACCTGGAATCAACAGAGATCAGGGCTTCCAAATCCCATCAGCATATGAACAATAAATTGAATAACTCCTGTTAACCTCCTATATACTGACAATATTAACCATGCTAATTTGTTATTCTTATGCTTGTATATATTTTCTTAAACCCGTCTCCACAATTGTTGGCTTCCTAAAAACCAAATGTATATATACACTTGTCCCAATTCATCTGATCATTACTCGATAACGGTACTAGGATCTATGCTGAAACGCAGCGACCTTAATAATCAATAATAGTCTTGCTTGTGTAAACTAACAAGTTCTTTTAATCTTAATCACCCTTACGTATCAATTAGGCCACACACAACTACTGTACAACGAAATATGTTCATTATTTATTTTATTGATAAACCCCATTCTAATACATTGCTGAATCGTTCCTGTATGACAGTAATATAGCGGCACTGAAAATGTTCAGTACGGTTTTGTAAAATTCATTGTCATTGTCGTGTAGCTGCATATAAATATATTTCTTTCTTGTTGCAAATTTGTATACCCGACACACTTTTTATTTCTTAATAATAATCGTTTGAATTGATCATAACTATAATTGATCAATAATTGCCGGGAAAAAAATCGCACCTTTTCAATATATTGATTATGTTACGAGGTTACGACATACCAACTCATAGTAATGCAATATCTTACTCGTAACAATGAAACACTATATCGTGAAGCTATTCGTTATAACGTAAATCTTTTACTTTATGTTTATCAGAAAACACAGCTGTGCTCGTGCAATTATGTTAATGTTTGATATAAGAAAAATATGAGTGCACTGATAAATTCTGTGATTCTATCAGCGTCGTGTGTGTGTGATTTTCACCTATGACATGAGGTGCAACATCTATAACATTTGGCAGACATGAATTTTGAACTCTTACTAATTTGGCATTCTGTGCATAATCATGACAAAGACAATAACCCTACTACCGACTGTTCGCTACAAACCCCAAACAATTGGCTGTTATTCTATGTCGCCAATATTTGGGGATAAACAATGTTCTACCTCAAATTCTACAATATATTTTTGCACAAAATCCCAAGCCAGACTAACAGTCTAGAAAATTAACCTTCCATATAGTTTAAGATTAGGGTAACTCTGAAGAACGATAAACTCATTTTAAACTCAATATTTCGGCGCTCTATTTTGCCATCATCAAGAGAGTAATATAAGAAGTGACATGAAACATATTTATATATCAGAGATTTCAAAAACCTTCTATTCTTTTCTTATATGGCATAATGGTCAAGCACTATTTTACTTTCCAAAACACTTAACTACGATAATATATACAGAAAGTAGGATAATATGTGAGAGTATAATATTTACATAGCAGCTCGTCCCGCGAAACCTGTCCTTTTGATTAATATTTATCAAGATTTCTGCTACGGAGACAGATTTATAATATTCGTAAAACGTAACTTTGTGTGATTGGTGTGATTGGTATCAATGGACTGTAAAACAAATTTATGACTTAATTACATTTAATTACTATTTGGTAAAGGTCCTATTCCATCCCCCGAAAATAAACATGGAAATAAAGAAATGTAAATTCTTACCCTCATAAATATTGTCTGAGTACATGTTCTGACAAAACTCTCCCCAATAGGTTGACGAACATCTGCAGTAAAACATTTTTCTATAAGACTGTTGGCACATTTATTTTTTGTAGATATGATCATTGAGAAGAGTCCTAAGTCTATACACATTTCAACAAAAAAAAAATGGTGCTAAACCTCATATCATGCCGATTAAATCAGCATTCTAGAGCTGCTATAACAGATCTCATTACATTTCGTACATATATAAAGTGGGTGTCAATGCACCCACTTTTCAAGTAACAACACCAACCGTCAAGATGCATTGATATATTTAATATAGGTCAAATCCCTGCGAACGCCTGATCATTGTATGCAGTCTCGCTCAAAGGGTTAATAGTGCTTTTGAGCTGATATTTCAGTGCTGATCTCGTTATAAGTGATGGAAAATGACAAGCCACTGCAGAGTTACATTTAAACAGTTCAAAGTCAATTAAATTAGTTCAAATAGTATTAATAAACGCTACCCGCGATGGTGGAACACTGTGTATGAGGGTAGCTATTGCAGTAGATTATAGATATATTCTTCCTTCTAGAAAACGAAAAAGACCTAGTGAATCTTACCCGCATCTTGGTTTGTTAAACTCGTTAACATAACATTGACCATTATTTTGACAGGCTTCTAAGATATTAAACAAGTTGCACACAGACCACTCCCTCTCCAATAAAGGCACTGAAAACACAAGTGCCATAATAATAATTATATAGGACAGAATGAGGAACACTCCTTAACATAGCAACGGTGTTGGTACAGAAAAACTTCAGAAAATGTCCATCATAGATAAAATATATTTTATGTGGAATGTATATTAAACATGAAGATTTTGTTTAGATTCAAAAATAAAACATTACAAAACATTACAACGTTTCCTTACCAACATCTGTGATTTGGCCAAATGCATCTCCTAATAACAGCTGTGAAGCGTTCTCTATGGATCTGTTGACAGAGCCGTATTCATAGTAGAAGTTGCTGTTTGCATAATTATGGAGCAGTAATCCGGTTTCCCATTCTTCACTCGGGGTAACTGGTCTGGTATACAACACTCTGTGGGTAACCATGGCTTCACCGTTTTCATTCCTGTGTATCAAGGAAAATGGTAAGTTTAACAGCCTTCAAATTTACATAAAGACAAACAGTACACGTGTATTTCTAGTTTTCACTTTCAAAATAATTTGAGAATACAAAGTATGAACAAATTATGCTTAAGCAAATTGAGCTTATATAATAACTTTTTTTGGTATTACTAAAACACTGAATGTCTTAAAACATCTACCAATAGTAACTCAAGGAATACTGTTCATAACAATATATAACACATACCAAAACATTGGTAAACAACATAAATAATCACATTTTACTGATAGCACACATTGTCATAAAACTCACGTGATGTTTATAATATCCACTCCACGGTAATAAAGCAGACCACCATATAGGTTTTCTAGCTGAAAGCAACAATGTTACTTTCTTTTATTTCATGCAATTATTTATTTTACATAACAATTTATAAATAATACAAACACAGCTTTTGTTGAGGTTGAATTTACTGTGCTATTTCTGACATACCCTACTCTGAAAAGCATGCTAAACAATCCGGCAAATACATTAGTCAATGGAGATGATATAAATTTGAGTTCAACACAGGATTACGATGTGACCAAGTATTCACCTAGTAGAAACTTTGGACTCAAAATTCTTGGCTCTGATTCCCTTTTGTGGGGATATTTTGATAGTCCTAGGAAACAATCTGCTCTGGGTGTGTGCCCACAATGTAGGCACTGGCGTAGAAACATGTTCCACTTGTGTATGGCACAGGATAATGAGTCTAATAATATCCCTGTGTCGAGGGTGTGCTGGGGGGGGTGGGTGAGTTTGTTTGTTGGTTGACTGGTT
>JARFOD010155500.1:0-12264 GCA_031763545.1 Mopalia muscosa | reverse complement strand
ACTACCTTCAAACAAAGTAACTATAAACATTAACAAAATAATGACTCATATATCCAACATCAAAAAATAGATCTAACTTAATAAATATTGCATTAATTAAAAAAATATTTTCTATGATGTGTGAAAAATCATATTACGTACCTGTTTTCTCCACTTATTGAAGGTTGTCGTATTAGTTTATTCTCATCTGTTGTAGTTGAGGCAGCTTTTTTGTCCCTGATTTCTCGACGCTTCACCAAAGCCTGATGTAACTCTTCCTACAATAAAAATTAATCAGTTTTACAATAATTCAAACAGAAGGCCTTTATAATGACCACTAAAAGGGTAATGATTGTGTTCATTCAACAAATTTTGCATCCCAACAGTTATTGTTACTCACAAACATAAATATGAAGTGTATCATATTAAGAAATTAATCTTCTTCCAGTGTAAATTAAAGACAGCATGACTATAATCTGAACAAACTACCCACAAGTAAAGGGACCATTTAAAAAACCTAATCATATCAATCCCTTCAACATGCACCAAAGAGAAAATATTAAAGTAAAAATGAATTACCTTCAAAAAGCATAGTACAGTTTCTGATTGATTGATTGGTCTTTTACAACGTACTTAAGGGTATTTTACTTATCTGACATTGGTGTGTAGCACAACCAAGATGTGAAGTGTTCCATAATGTTTGAAATTTTAATTTAATTTTCCTCCAGTGCTAAGTAAAGACAGCATTGATATTCTTCAAACTAACTGCCCTTTATAGCCTGAGAGCTGACAGCTTTCTGTGTTCAACTATGAAATCAATTGACCACCATGAATATTTGACAATTTTAAATAAAAGATCGAAATCACAAACAATTTGCTAACCTGTTCTTCTGTGGCAGGAGTTTTTAAAACTAGATTAAGATTATCTCCTGTTTGACAGGCTATCACATCCACAGTCATCCTCTTTGTTCTGGAAGAGACACAGTATTAAAATATCAGCACAACACAACATCAAACTCGTAATGAATTGGAATCTTCAGGCAAAGTGTAGTAAACATAACCAACAGTGGTTCAAAGCCATTAAATGTTTATATTTGGTTAAATTTATTATAGGTTCCATACTGGGCAACAAATCCAAAGACCCGCAAATAACTAGACATCCATTATCAATTATGATAAATCCAGAGTTTTTATTACATACATTCAGATACAAGTTGTATGTTTTTCGTTGGTTAGGCCTCATGACTTTTTCAAACTATGAGTCGCACAGCAAACATAACTTGAGGTTGGTTTTCAATTCCATTTTCATATTCAGTTAAAAAATGTCTGAAATTTTATAATACACACAGTTTATTTAGATGCAAGGTGTATATTTTCCTTAGTAAGGCCTCTGGATTTTTTTCAAATTAAACGTCGCACAGCAAACATAACTGGAGGTCTTTAGTTTTAAATTCAATTTTCATATTCAGTATAAAATTTTTCTGAAATTTTTATTATATACATAGTTTATTTAGTACCAGTTGTATACTTTCCTTAGTTGGGCCTTCAGACTTTTTCAAACTGAGAATTGCACAGCAAACATAACTGGAGGTCTTGGGTTCAAATTTAATGTCAGTAGGCTGTATACCAATTCTCTCAACTAGTATGTGTTAACCCAAGTGGAATCTCAAACTATATCAAGTGATTGATGATTATTGGTCTCTTCAAAAGTGAAAGTTCTTCAATAGCTGACACATTAATATTCTGCTATTATAGCCAGGCTCAACTAAAGAACATACGAGTTTTCAATGACATTTAGATTTGTTTGTTTATTTGGTGTTTAACGTCGTACTCAAGGGTATTTCACTTATATGACGACAGACACAAATACAGAACGTCACAAACAAATCTGCTTCTCGTTACCCTTTAGCTCTGTGAGCACCAGGGCAACAGAAAGCAACCTCTTTTCTCGCCTCTTACGATCGACCCAGGAAGTGAGGGAGTATTCTGCAGAGCCATGGCCCACCCGCTCCCTCACGGGGCTAAAATAGGATACTTTAATGCTTTCCCATCTAAGACACTTTAGCATAAGCCAGTCTTTTCCACTCATATACTGTATGGGCTGATTGCTAAATTTTTGAGAAAAAGGTATAGTAACATAGGTATTTTATGGATGAAAAACCAAAAGTTGTATATCCATACCTCATCACCTTGTTATGTTAATTGATAACTTGTTTAAAACCTCATACATGTACAAGATTTACATGACATAAATGTAGTTTTCAAATAACTCCTTCTAAAGCATTATTATAGAGGCAGCTCAGTACATAAATCTAACTAAAGACTCATTGTTCTACCTACCCTGTATCTTTTTTACATCAAGCTTGACACAACTAATATGTTTAGCTGCTTCATCTTGTGCCGTACGTCAGGCTACGTGTGTAACAAAATCACAAAACCTGTGACAAAATACCATTTAAACACTATCTAAACATGTCCTACACTATTCCATACCACAACAACAGTAATTTTTTTTATCAACAATCAACCTGTGAGTGAAAACATTCTAACATCATATCTCTGATTTCTGATCAATAAATTCTCCTGCATACAGGTAGATCACATTTAACTGGCCTTAAAATAGCAGGTAATTACCTGTTCCTCGGTGGAAGGTGCAATATATAATTATATATAGTGCCCCTGGACAGTACTATCACGGCTGGTTGATTAGTCGCCCGCCAAAACACACGAGCCATCCACTTACTTATTGTATACTAGTGTATAAAAATATAGGTAAAAACGTGCCTTGGTCACACTTCAGTGAAATTTAATAGGTACTGTAGAGTTAAAACTATTTTGCTCCACATTACGGCATGTTTATCCTACAAGTTTGTATTAAATTATGTTTACTACTTCAAAAGTTTTTCACAACTGTAATGTTAACTATATTTTTTCTGTTTTTCAAATAGCTATATATATATATAGACCTTCTATACTAGATATGTGCTCATACACATAGGTAACAATCTAGGTTAGAAATGAAACTAATAAACTAAAACACATAACAGTATCGTTATGCCATAGTATTTTAAAACACTCTGCGGCTTTAAAAATATTTTTAACAAAAAACCTTTTGAACGAATGCAATTCAACTAAAAACTCAAATGATATGGATGTTCAAACTGTAATAGTTTCTGTATTGGTATTAGTACCTTCTTAAAATAATTAGTATATTTCACACATATGTTAGTTACAGTAGCTAAATATAGGTAGATATTTAATTTACTAATATATATAGACAGGTGAGATGTCATATTTTATAAAGTGCTACAGTATTCACACAATTTAATATGACCTTTTTAAATACAATCCTTAAACGAAATTACATGTAGTCAGAAACACTGTGAGTTTATATATATGTTGAAATATAACTTTATTATCAAAATAACAGGGAAGTATCAATATATAATGAGTGATAAGACATTAGTAAGTAGATACTGGGAATAACATTTAGGCTATTGTAATGTAATACTGTACTCTTTTACAATGGCGATAATTCATTAAAAAAATTTAAAGGTTAAAAAAAAAAAAAAAAATGGTCGATTTACAGAAAACCTTACTATAATATTTATCAAACTGATATATGTTTTTTGTGTTAAAAGAACTGTATTTTGGAGTATCTGCATTTGTGAAACAAGATTTAGAGCCCAAAGCTGCAGAGAGTTATCTCCCATTACGCACTTCTCCATAAACATGTATGACTACAGTAAGCTCACCTTAAAATCAATTCTATATGCATCTTATAAAGCACATATACATGTAGTTTCAAATACATCATTGTTACTTCAATGTGTAGATAATATAAATAACTCTTAAATCTACACAATAAGAAATTTGATAAAAAAGACGAGATAAAATATCCTATTCTGCAGGCAGGAAACTTAGCTAATGAGCCAGATGTTAAGAATACAGATTCCAGATTAAATATGTATTCTTCTTTTGTACATTTTTAACATTAAAAACAATCCACCATATATTTTTGAGAACTTTTAGTTTCATCTAGTTGAAGCTCCGCAATTATCAATTATTTTCAATGATTTATTTTAAGAAAATACAGTTTTAAATAAATCCTACGCCATTATACCAAATGCTTGTCTTAATGAACTTTATTTTTAAGGGTGATACATCTATAACCTAGTTAAAACGTAAAGAATTAAATTTTGAGGCCCTCTTCACACCTACATATTTGCACCTGGAAAAGTACACATACGACTAAATAAAATAATGATAAAAAAGGCAATAAATAAACAAAAGGAGAAAAAAAAAAAAAAAAACTCCCAAGAAATAAGGTTTTTTTTTAAAAAAAATAGGTTAACCATTATGTTGAGCCTGTAGAAATGGAATTTATGTACTGAGACAGCAGTTTAAGCCAGTGCTACAAAAATATTTGAATAACTATGCAAACAAAAACATAGGTTAAACTGAGAGGTAAAGATTATTTTTACATTATTGTATACTGTGTTACAGCAAGGAATGTTAAGAAATGTTTGAGAGATTTGTGTTTAAAATTGAGCCGATGACGTAATGTTGCAAACAGCTCTCACATCTTAACAAAGTTTGTTTTGACTCAGTGGTGAAATTCCACTCAGACCTCTCGGCAAACACAAGTATTAGAAGACAAATCCACTGGTCTACAACTGCTACCTGAGAACATCTGATCAGGTAAGTAACAGGTAAATCATACAGGTAACAAGGATAATCCACTGTATGGGTGGGTATATCAACAATAACACTTTCTCAGCCTCTTACACAGCCACAACAATGCATAAAATAAAAAAACAATAATATTTGTCTGACTGTTTGGCATAAATGAAGTTTAATGCCATATTTAAGTTGTTGGTGATTTTTTTAAATCAGCATTTAACAAGCATTCCATTGTTAAGATTACATGTAGTTCACTGAAACAGTGGTATGCCAGCCCGAAGATCGAGTGAATAAAAAATTACAAAATATAAAACAAGAACAAAAAAAAAAATCATGGCACAGAAACACAAATTGCAAACTTACTTTGCTACAGGCTAAAATAATATATCAGCTTTATTTTATTATTTTTATATTATTTAAATAAATTTAACCTATCTGTATGTATTTCTGATTAAAAAATATATCACAAAACTTTTCAAAATTATAAGACTGGCAAATTGTCAGGAATGTACACATATTAAGAATTTTTAAATATTGTCTATTTTCTTACAATGATATTTCAGTTATTTACCTGTCAGATTCAGTGTATAATGCACAACAAGCAAGACCGTAAAACTATTAATTATTGCATTTAGATTAATATAACTGTTTTAAAGTATCTGAGACTTAAAATATATTAATTATGAGACAAGTCATTGCTTTTAAACTGGTTGACATCTCTAAGCCAGTGTCATTAATCTAAGAAAATATATTATTAAAGTATTAGAACCACAGAACAGATGTACGTAAAGCTTACCTGTAAAATTCACAAGTTCCAATGAAAAAAAAACCCCGACAGAATCTGACAGATCAAAAAAATTTCAATTCTAATTGGTTTCAGCTATGGGAAGCTTACCTGTAAAGTTCCAATGAAAAAAAAATCTGACAGATCCAAAAATTTTAAATTCAAATCAGTTTAAGCAACAGTTTATGTTGATAAATCCATATTTGGTTATAAACCCATCCTGATGAAGGACAGATATATATTTGATATTAGCCCCAGGTGCATCTTCATCTTAATGTTGTTTATAACAGCTGGATGAATCCACAGATTCTGCTAAACACAAGGCCAAATCAACTCAGCAACAATATGCGAGGAAGAGTGCCCACAATACTGGGTCATACGAACCTAGATTTACTTAGGTAGGTCACATGACACTGCTGACATGGAGAAGCCTGATAGATGACGTACATGTGATCATTTGCCAGTACACAAGAACGTGACAATTTCTGCGACTAACTGGCTCCGTGTAGCAGTTACACTGTCACCTCCCTGCGGTGCCAACCCACTGGTTTTCTTGAGGTTAAAATACATCAAAAACACAACATTTCTTATCAACTGTACATAATTGTGTTCATTTATATCAGACTGTACCATCAATAAAAAATGTTCTTTGTGCTGTATGTATTCTATAACTGTTACAACCACAGGAGACAACCTCTTTACCTAGAAGTCTATTTTATGCACTCAACACAAAACTTCAAACAGGATCTCCATATGGGGTGAACAAAATATGGCTATATTTATTACAATAATTGGAAAAATTATCTTCACACATGCTGATTGATCAGTAGAAGTTTTCATCTTTAAATAAATTAATGACTATTTTCGCAGCATTTCCTGTACTTTATTTTAATATATTGCTATATATATACTACACATTTTCATTGTGTTCAATAAAAATATACATTTTCATTATAAAGAAGATGAACATGTAGTTAAACCTGTTACAACTTTATATTAAAATCAATTTACCAAAACAGTTAACAAATGAGATTTATCCTTTTTTATCTGGTAATATCAGACATAACTCTTATCCATTTAGATTATATAAATCTTGTTTTTGGTCCCACGCTAGTTAATAATCTCAGTCTATTGAACTCATTTCCTGTTACATCATGATGCATTCAACTCCTGTTAATTCAATATACCCTTGATCTAGAATAAAAATCCATAAATTCAGAAAACATAGCTCCAGTATTTCAATCTACCTAACAACTAAACTGGTTATCAAGTACCCTATAACTTCTAGCAGTTGGGACAGAGAAATAAGCTTTACCACAGGGGGTCTTACATGTTATTTCTGTGGCCTGTCCCAAAATTAGAGTGTCTCAACTTATAGAAGCTATAGGGTATTACTGTTTTTGGATTATTATCATCAGTTCATATTCTCAGTTTACTGAGTTTAGCTCATGATATTTCATTATCTCAGTTCACAAGAGTTTTGCATATTATATTTTTTTCAGTCTGCTGAGTTTAGTTCACATCAAGTTATATCATCAACACATCAAATTTATTAGTCATTAAGTAAACTTTAATCTGAGTTAAGCATATTATATATCACATTTTTAATCCGCAAGAAAACTTCTAGTCCTATTGTCACCGTGAACTGGGTTCTTCATCTTGATCTTAAAATAAGTTTTGAACGAGTTTCAATTTAAACCTGATTACGATACAGGCATACATGTATGTATTGAAAACGTTGTGTTTTATAAAAAAAACAAGAAGTGGATATCCAGAAATTGTATAATTTTGATAATAAAATGTTTAAAAACACTTCAGCTTCACTGAGTGTAAATGAGGAAAAGAATTGATGTTAAAAAATTAAAATATTATAATAAATATTTGAGATATTTTACATGTAGGTTGTTTTGTACAAAACTCTTGTATTGTATGGTTAAATCGCATGTATATGTATATGAATATAATAACTAGATCGTAAACTGTTAAAAACAGAAATGAAAATCTAAACAAAATGAAAATCTAAACAAACAAAAAACACAAATTCAAAATCTCACATCTATTAAATGTCACAGGTATTATGTATTATGGATGAATATGTAGGTCAGGCCATCCATCTCGAGTCATGTTGATAATTTAATTGTTAAGCTTACAGATTGTCACATAACATTACATACAAAATAACACAATTAAATACTATATGACAATGTGTAATTGTTGAACACTTTAATAAGTGATTAAAGTATTATTGGGAGCTTCCTGTTCAGATTGTTTAATTTTTTTTATTCTGGCGCTAGGAGCGTGACTAGCGAAGAATTGTAGGGCTATGTTACACAGGACATCACAACTGGAGATTGTAGTAGGTGTGAAAATCTCTCTTCATTCTAGTCACTTGTCCATTTCCTTAATCACAATCAAATAGGTGAACACAAATCCAAACGTGAAGAAAACACACAAAAAGAAAGAATTTGTTGATGATTGATTGATTGATTGATTGGTGTTTTATGCCATGCTTAAGGGATTTCACTTATATGACAGCAGTTTATTCCAACAAAAATTGACACTTGCACAAGATGTGAAGCATTTCCATAATGTTGGAAAGTTAAATTTCCTCCAGTGCTATTCAAAGACAGTATCGCTAGTCTTCAAACACACTGCTCTTAGCCAGAGGGCCAAAAAAGGGAAGGAATCCCAAAAATATAGGAAAGGGTGTACACAGGGATGGAAACTAAGCCGGACCGCAGGCCAAAACCTGGTAGATTTTGTGGTGGGCCTGTAAATTTCAAGACCTGCAGATTTTTTCACTCTATATTACAATACTGGGTTGGACCTGTAAAATGTTTGATGGGACTTTAGATTTTGAACCTGCAGCCATGCTGTCGACAATGCTGAGCCTGTAGCATTGCTATCCGGCCTGCAACTCTTGAAGCCTGCAACTCTTGAAACCTGCAGGCCCGGTTGGCTTGATCACAAAATAGTTAATTTCCACCCCTGAGATACCAATGAGTAGATATCAATAAGGATAGGTCAGTATTGAAATTAAATCGTCCATCTCTGTTGGTCCAAGTCATTGACCCCTTCATAAAAAGTTTCAGGAAAAAGAGTTCATAACATTGTGTTTTTTTAAGACAAGACAATAAAAATTTTATACCATAGCCTAAAATAATATGATGTGTGCTGAGAACACAGCATAACATATCTTTGTGATGCATACCAATACATACAGACTCAAACAACTAACTAGGGTTGGTTGGTTGTTTGTTTGTTTGTTAGTTTGTTTGATTGGGGTTTAAGGTCATACTCAATGGTATTTCACTTATATGAAGACAGATATTCAACTTCACACTATTCCTTGCTTTATAATTGCCGGAGCCACACCAGTGACTCACTCATATACCTGATCAGGGGCCAGAAATCAAAAGTATAGTGTCCAAAAATGGTCATTTTGCTTCTGTTTCAAATAACAGGGTGTCCAAATGAGGCAATTGTTCACTTCAGGGTGTCCCCTTGGATGGGTGGAAGGGTGTCTGCCTAAGCCCCTGTACCTGATGATTGACAGGTGAACTCAAACCAGTGGATGGTACATCGAAGTAGGTTTAGTAAGCAGACAAGCTAACCACTAAGCCACAGCCAGGGGCAGTGCACCACACTGACACATGCAGGCAAGGAATAATAAAAACAAATCCACTAAGTGTTATTTTTAGGCAAAAGTGTTGGCTGGTAAACGAAAGGTAGCCTCTGGAGGTGTGCGCCTCATTTGTTTCATCTTATAACTATTGATAGTAATGAGCCTTGTAAGTGGTTAGTTTATGACTTAAAAACATGTATATTAATTCTGAGAAACAAGTTTTTATGGCAATATTGATTCAATTTGACAGAAGAGTTTAAGCTATCCCTGGATTTTCACCAAATTTACAATTTTGTAATCCTGGGCATACAATCTTTCCACAAATATTAACATTCATAATGTTGTGACCTATATGTGGCTTATTAATGGTCTTCAAAAAATTATTTTCATAAAAATCCACCCAGTGGCCGAGCAAGACCGAAATACAGATCTTTACTGGAGGCATGTTCTAATTGAAACGGATCCCATTGGTTGAGGGAGATAATTCTACAGGTTAGTTATCAGTACTTCACACCTGTGGTAAGACCAATTAACAAGTCATATGAAAACATTGGGCCAATGGACTCAGTTTATCTATGACAAGACACAGTCACACTTAGATCTCATTGACTGTAAATCACATGCTTTTTCTAACATCAGAGGTTCAACCAATTCCAGAAAAGATAAGACAAGTTTATGATGGCTGAAATGGGTTAATGCTACATTTACAGTTATTTCATCCATACAATAGCATGGTAGGCTAGCTCAATGGGTGTAGGAAATCAACCTCAACACCACTGGAAAAAAACAATAACATGATTTAGAGGCAAAAAAAGGATAAACACAGGGCAGTATACAAATCAGATCAGCTTCATGTTGCCCTGTAGCTTTGGTAACACCATGAAGCTCCCACCCAACCCTCCACAAAATTATAAGAAGTCCACTAAACCTCATGTTTTACTAAATATAAGCATCACCCTTGACAAAATGTACAAATTTCTCATGACCACTAATTTTGGTTTGACATTGATATGGAGTGGGTTAAAATTATAATAAAAACAATTTTTTTTATAATTTCTTACCAGACAGAGGATTTCAGTTTTTCAGGGGTGATTGGAATCTAGGGTGTAGTTAATACCAATCTAATAAGGAAATAAAGTGAGATAAAAGCAAACCAAACAAATTATTTTTTATAAAGTTAGGATGTGCAAAACTGCCTGACTTTGAGCATAAAAAACATGTTTTCCTGAGCTGTGAAATAAAGTTGTCGATGATACGCTGGCAGTTAACCCAATTAAGAACCCTAGTAGTGGAAGCATCATATTTGGAATTCTGTTGATCATAGGAATTTATTCCTAACATATAGCTTTGACCCACACTAACTTACTCAATTACTATAAACCATTATTTTCTGAATAACCGCTTTTTGTTTTGTAATAATATACAAAATTTCCATGCATTGGCCTGTATCAGGTGCTTTTGTGTTAGTATATTAAAGTATTCAAAATTTATATTCAACTGTTCCAAATTTATATTTAAGTGATCAAGATTTATATTCAAGTCATCAAGATTTATATTCAAGTGATCAAGATTTATATTCAAGTGTTCAGAACTTATATTCAAGTGTTCAAAACTTATATTCAAGTGTTCAGAACTTATATTCAAGTGTTCAGAACTTATATTCAAGTGTTCAGAACTTATATTCAAGTGTTCAGAACTTATATTCATGTGTTCAGAACTTATATTCGTGTGTTCAGAACTAATATTGAAGTGTTCAGAACTTATATTCAAGCGTTCAGAACTTTTATTCAAGTGTTCAGAACTTATATTCAAGTGTTCAGAACTTATATTCAAGTGTTCAGAACTTATATCCAAGTGTTCAGAACTTATATTCAAGTGTTCAAAACGTATATTCAAGTGTTCAGAACTTATATTCAAGTGTTCAGAACTTATATTCAAGTGTTAAGAACGTATATTCAAGTGTTCAAAACGTATATTCATGCGTTCAGAACTTATATTCAAGTGTTCAGAACTTATATTCATGTGTTCAAAACTTATATTTGAGTGTTCAGAACTTATATGCAAGTGTTGAAAACTTATATTCATGTGTTCAGAACTTATATTCATGTGTTCAGAACTTTTATTCAAGTGTTCAAAACTTTTATTCAAGTGTTCAAAACTTATATTCATGTGTTCAGAACTTATATTCAAGTGTTCAGAACTTATATTCAAGTGTTCAGAACTTATATTCAAGAGTTCAGAACTTTTATTCATGTGTTCAGAACTTATATTCAAGTGTTCAGAACTTATATTCAAGTGTTCCGAACTTATATTCAAGTGTTAAAAACTTATATTCAAGTGTTCAAAACCTATATTCAAGTGTTCACATCTTATATTCAAGTGTTCAAAACTTATACATGTAAGCTTATATTGAAATGTTCAAATTTATATTCAATTGTTTAATATCTATATATAAGTGTTCAAAACTATATATTCAAGCATATAAAACTTTTATTCAAGTGTTCAGAACTTTCAATTATTTAAAATTTAAGCTTATATTCAATTGTTTAAAATTTACCTTTAATTGTTCAACATTTATATTCAATTGTTCAAAATTTATATTCAATTATTCAAAATTTATATTCAATTGTTCAAAATTAATATTCAATTGTTCAAAATTTATATTCAATTGTTCAACACTTATATTCAATTGTTCAACAGTTATATTGAATTGTTCAAAATTTATATTCAATTGTTCAAAATATATATTCAATTGTTTAAAATTCATATTCAATCGTTCAACATTGATATTCAATTGTTCAAAATATATTTTCAAATGTTTAAAATTCATATTCAATTGTTCAACATTTACATTCAATTGTTCAACATTTATATTCAATTGTTTAAAATGCATATTCAATTGTTCAAAATTTATATTAAATTGTTTAAAATGTATATTCAATTGTTTAAAATGTATATTCAATTGTTTAAAATTTATATTTAATTGTTTCAAATTTATATTTAATTGCTTAAAATGTATATTCAATTGTTTAAAATTTATATTTAATTGTTTAAAATTTATATTTAATCGTTTAAAATGTTTGTTTGTTTGTTTGTTTGATTGGTGTTTAATGTCATACTCAAGGGTATTTCACTTATATGATGACGGACACAAATACAGAACATCACAAACAAATCTGCTTCCCGTTACCCT
>JARFOD010155489.1:0-12265 GCA_031763545.1 Mopalia muscosa | reverse complement strand
ATATGTTAAGATGAAGTGTGCAAAAAATCAGTTCTGTAGGTATAAAAACAGCTGAGAAGTAGGCATTTTCCCAAGTACGCTAAACTGAAAAATGAAAGCAGAGAAAGCGGGTAAAATGTATTTCGGATCTATTTTACAACAGTTTTACCTCTCTCACAGTAAATTATTTGAAGTAATTCAATGTAGTTTTTTCACAATTTGTTATCGAATTGAGTAATTCTATGTATGTTTTGCAAAACGTTATGCATAGATATTGTGAAATAAACCAGTTTTATAGGAGGGGGGGGGGGCTAGAGTAGATCACCCCTGATGTTTTAGCGTATCTTTTCATATCCAGCATCGAACCCCCAACCTCATAGCTGAGAGTCTTGGCGGATTGAGAGAAGCGTCTTTACCGGCGGAAACTATTGTGGTTTCCCGAATTCACGATAATGACATAATAGTTTGAGGAGATAAAGAAACCCATAATGCTTTCATTATGCCTTTAATATTCAGCGTTTCCGTCCTACCATTTTAGAATAAATTTATATGTGGGGATACTCGATTTAGGTAAACTGGTTAACATTTTGCGAGCGCGGTTTAATTCTCAGACACACACTCTAGTTTGCACCGAAACGTGTTATCAACTTCCTGTTATACCTCAACTTTTAGGAAACCCTCTTAAATGAGCATGGAAGCTGCACGTGAGGGGTTACGCTCAAGCCTCTAAGTAATGGGGTTGCGAGTTTGTCACATAATAATAAGAGTTGCCACCAATTACGTAACCCTTTAAATAAATTAAATTATTTGCACGAAATCAGTGCGAGGAAGTTTTGCATATAGCATTTGCATTGAAATTTAAAATGGCTGGAATTGTAGCTAAATGAAGAAAAAAAAAAAATGATTTAACACAGTCTAGGCATACGCTTTATCAAACATGTTTCTGTTAGCGTCAAAATTGGACGTGATGAAAAACACTTCATTTCGCGCTTGAGTCCTTCAAGGATTTGCGTCAATTTATCATTTATAGTTGCATGAGAGCTGTATAGAATTTTCCCCCAGTTTAACTTAAAAGTAAAAACAAAGTTACTAATTTTCCCAATACTACTATATGAATGTGAATATTGTGTCTGTATGATAGTCAGGAAGTATCATACAATTCTGTATGAAATTATTGTCTTAAGAAAGCAGACAACCAAATAGCCGATCTCCACTGTTTATGCTCCATGCGAGGTTTAAAACACTGGTATGAACTGTTTACCGATAAAACTATAAGTTTTAAGTGTATATAAAAGTATGATATGATAAGACAGAGACATTTCTTAAGGTATTAATTGTGTTCCACACTCAACGAATAATCCAATAATAGATTACCAAAGTTTGCAAAAATTGCAGTGGTAAAATACAAGACTTCTGAAAACTTGATAGCTACAAACCAAATAGAAGTTATTAAGATAGCATTTGATGTAATGAATACCGTCTAGAATCAACTGATATTCGATGTGTATCACACATGTATGAAATCGAGACAGACAGCAAAAATGTTATTTCGTATTAGCTTGTCCACTAAAAATGAAATCGAGACAGACAGCAAAAATGTTATTTCGTATTAGCTTGTCCACTAAAAATGAAATAATACCTTTCAGCATACAACTCAGACATTTAAAGCATTTACATATTGTTGTATATTAAGTTATGATTAAATACGGTAATGTTGCAATAGAGCCTGATTTGTCGGAATACAAGAAACAAATGAACTAGTTAAGCATGGATATATAGATAATTATCATCGAAGGCTGTACGGCTGAATTTTGTACATTTTTCTATTGCCATTAGCCTTGTCTTTTTATTGTTGTCAAATCAGCAAAGCCGTTAAATTATTGGTCCAACACCCAGTAGAAAAAATCAATTGAGAGAAAACGCTCATTGTCATCACACTCATTTAGAGTTACAGCTGAATAATCATAATTTCAAGTAATCGGATTGTAAGGTGAAACAAACTATGCCACAGAAGACTTTCCGCTCTGGGCGATGAAGTTGTCCACCGCGACTTCTATTTTGCTTGGATATAACTATTTTTTAAGTTCGAATCAATTCATTACGAAAATGTTGTTCGCTGCTTTTGAAATAACAAAATTTAAAAGAAAGCACATTTTTCTCTCATTGCAAACGCGTCCAAGTTGTGGTTGTTTTTTTATTTAGTTTTTACCAATACAGGTCAAAACATATTACGGAATAAAATCGATTTTCCGAAATGGCCATGCAACGTTCAGTGCTGTCTCAAAATGTCCCGATCTTCCAGTCTTTTTATTAAGGTTAGTGAGTTCCAGACACAGATAGCCAATACAGATACCATTGCTAGATATACCGAGTTCTGTATCGCTAATAGTCTATCATTCTCTGTAGCGGTTCAAGTACCGGTTGCCAACTCGCCATTTTTTTTCCACCTTGAACCTAGACTTGAAATTATAGCAGAAGGGCCAGTGACTTCAATTTTGAAGGCAGGTATACTTAATATATTATATATACTGTTATAACAGGATGCATAATAAGGGCAAACGAACCTGTATAAAGCGGGTATTAATTGAAGATTGTTTAGTGGGACATTTAAAATCTGTAACTAGGGTGAACGCTATAAACATGTAGACTGAATATTTGTAGCGTCGTTACGGCTGAACGCAAGGCTAATAACGCCTCTAAAATGTAAAAAAAAAGCTTCATAGTCATGCATGAGAGGGCCAATTTGCTGACAATATTGTAATTGTGTATATTAAAAATTAAGAGTAATTACGTGCCTTTTTTAATGATTTTTTTTTTAACACTAGAACGTTTTTATTACACTTCTTTAAATCAATGCCAGGGGACAACCATAAACGGATTATCGCTGATATTTGCTAATTATTCTTCTCTTAACTTTTTTTAAGCAAGCAGCCATGGAATATTATAAGATGATTATTTCAGACGAACTCACTATTGTATTCCTCATCGCACAGCCGAGAAGATCGTCTTCAGCCGTTCTCATCCACACTAACCACAAAAGCCGGTAAGATTGAAAATCTCATTAATCCCTGACTATGCTGCTTAGAAAATGTGTATACTGTTCTTTGTCAAAAGAAGACAGTGGAACAGTAATGACGAAAGCGTAGCACCTATTTGTATTAACCTAAGACTGTGTCAATCAGAATAGAGTTCATACCAAAACTGATAATAATAATTAGGCAACGTTGTAACAATTTCACTGTCAGTTTTGACAGCTTTAAATCTGTGTATAATGCTACTAAACTATTACAGCAATACTATTTCTTTAAATTAAATTTCATAAAAGCGCTGAAATAACATCAATTTGCAACTGTCTTTTACTTGGCCTGTGATATAATTTAGGTTTAATACGCACAACACAACTTAGCATATTAAACTCATTAAATAAGGAAACATAAATTTAATCACTTAGTGTAAGAGATCTGTCGGTGGAAAGATTATTTTCTCAAGTAAATTAAACGTATTTCAGTCCCTTGCTGATTCATATATAATGTCAAAATAAATATTCTATATACGTATTTGTGTATAGTTATATGAGGATGGAAGATGACCATTTTTATAGCTTATATTATGTTGGAAATCAGTCCTTCGAGGGACTGACACACACCAGTAACCGTACTCAGCATCAACTCATGAGCGTCCATTTCAACTATGAATATGAAGTTTCATTAAGAATGCAGACGTCATGTCCATGGTCTCGAAATAACACTTCAAAAGTGTTTCTGTCATTGTCCAAATCCGTCCAAGTCCAGGTACTGTTAATGATTTTGTAAGGTGTGAACCTCACAAATAAAATTACTAAACAATGCAAATCATTTTCCACTTAAGTGGTTTATATTTCTCATGACGAGTTATACGTATGAGATAAACGCCTTAATACACAATTGAATATAAAATTAATTTTTGTTTTGCCACGTAAAGCTTATATTTAACAATAATGCATCAAATAAAATAAAAAGAAGAAGAAGAAAGAGATGATTTGAATCTAAAGGTTTCAAATACTGTGAGATAACTTTTAATATTTACCTTTAAGTTCAATTTTTATGTCTTGGACTTTTTCAGCGGTTATTTGTCCTATAATATGACATTTTGTCTCTTGTCCGGAAAGACAGCCTATTTTATTACTTCAGTCTGTGTACCACATATGTTTAATTCAGTTTTCTTTTATGTTATTTGTGTATATTTCTCTTTTAAACATGTGAAAGTCTTTTAACGACTTTTTACATATTTAAAATAAAAATTAATTTCATGTATGTACAAAAGAGCTCAGCATAAGAAAAAATATTGAGAAACGGCTTCTACCCAAAGTTTATTGCGTTTGCTCCTGAATTTAGTATAAATAATGTTATGATGAACTTGCTAACTTGCATGACATTCATAAATCCCGTACGTAGCTAATTCGTTATAAGTCAATTTAACCTTTCAAATTTTAATTACTTTAGACAATTAAAAATTAGTTGGTGTCTCGTAGATCTGTGTTTAAAACCAAGTTGCCTCGCTTCACCTCAAATGCTAGCATTAAATCCACAATAAGGTCGCAATTCAAAATGATGTCATTAAAACATAGTGATTGTGAAGCAAATGTGTTTTAACAATATTCATGGCCGATTTATAATGTGTCTTGTTGAAAGCAAGAAAGCAAAATGCGTTGCGATCCTGCTACTAAGGTTACGAGGAAGAAGTGTGGGATTGCGTGCTCCCATACGTTTGCACGGATATTCCGTTTCCATGCTCGCTTGTAAGTTAATATACAGCAGGTACGGTCTAACTCGCCGTGAGATTTATCGATTTCTGGCACGCCAGTCAATCGAAGCCAATGCGAGATGAGGCCCAGAGTGTCCTTGTACCCTTTTACAGACACATGAAACCAGTTAAGGATGTATTTTCACATACATACAAAAAAGCTCAAATTTTTGTTGAACACGAGTAAATTTGTTTCATGAAGGTTAAGTAAGGGTTTATTTAAATATGTTTATTTTGTTTTAATGAATGTTGATTTTTTTTTTACATTAGTGTAAAAGAAATATGTGGAAAGGAATTCAAAATATGTTAAAAATATCTTATCATAGATTAATAGCGATAAAGTGATAAAAGTAACATGGTCTCAACCCCCTAAATTGCTTCAGATCATGGTTAAGTACCCAAAAATGTTTTTTTCTTTAAATTGTGCTTATCCATCTCTCTTGCTTGCTTTTTTAGTTACAAGTCCTGCTTGACGCCTGGGTTTATTTTGAGGAATATATGTTTTTAAATCCATTCTGGTTTAGAATATAGGTCCCAAACTTATGTTTATAAGTATTTGTAAAAAAAAAAAAAAACATTAATAAGGTACAAGGCAAGATAACAAAATTGTGAAAGTTTTGAAACTTGTAGAAATTAAATAAATTTCAGCTGATACAAATAAAGTGTATTTAGGAGGATTTTGTCTGACGCGTTTAATTATTATAGCACCAAATACGATATTTTTTTTTTATAGAATACCCTCTTCCTTTTTTTAGAACAATCTTAATGAAATCTTTTATGTGTTCAACCTTAGAAACTCATATAAAAATACAAGGTATATCTTTCCAAAACATTTGAAAAGCATAGACATATCTGTAAAGAAACGAGACATTTTATGCCCAAGTTGTCTTGTTTGATATCTGACAACTGTTAAGTCTCCATGTAGAAAGGTTATGTTAAAAAGCTGACAAAAAATGTAATATCTGAAACCGACATTTAAATACTGATCAACATAGTAAACATCCAATTTGCCATATGGGGATATCATCTAAGTGATCAGATTTTCTAGCGAAATTCACATTCACTTCATTCATCATTGGAACTACACTTCAGGTATATTTTATATTGTATATGACTTTCTATGGTGGGAAAATTTTTCCGAAGCTCCTTCAAAGGCAAGTCAACTAAACAGTCTCATTTATGTGTTGTAATAGTGATTGCATTAAAAACAAAAATCCATAAAAATGCCCAGTATGTTTTGTCCTGTGGAGATTCGTTCAATGTTTACTATTAACAATCAAAGTTAATTATTGATATTCACCAAATTTACATATTTATACTCATACGTATGCATTTTCACAAGTTTATATCCATACAAAAGTTTATATTGACCGACACAGCGGTCCATATAACCCTTCCATTATTTCTATTATTATACCGAATGTCCAAAATTTGCTGTAACTCTTTGCTATTGAATGAAGCAAACTCCTCGGTTTGAGTATTATAAAAAAATATAGCATAAAACTAATTGTATTATAAGAAATTTGAATGTTTCAGGTAGCCATGGAGCTTAAAACATATTCAGGAATCGTGGCAATCGCCCTTGTCATCAATTGTTTGATGTAAGTATTATAAATTATTTTTAAAAAATGAAATTTATTTGAAAAATAAATAATTAATATATGTGTATATATGAGGCAAGCAAATTTATTCTCTCTTCATTTATTCAAAATATATCTATACATGTGTATTTTCTTTCTCTACAATAGGAATATATATGTGTACATATGATTAATAAACATTAGGTGATATATGATGTTAGAATATTAAATATTGTAAACTTTGGCTTACCTGAGGATGTCTTCAGGCATTCAATAACAGAAATGTAAGTTGCTGTTGATTTTTCAGTTTACAGATAGATGGTGCAGGAAAAACAAAAGGTTCAGCGTATCCTCGTCCAAAACCCAAGAAATGTGACATTTGTCCAAAGTAAGTTTTATGATTTCTTTAAGGGGCCTCTTTCGCGGAGTTTTCTGAAGTGTACGCTTTGGAGTGTGTATGCTTCTGACCCACATATCACCCTCGCCTCTGATGTCGCGGGTTCGATTCATCGGACCGTATTTGGTATGCCAGCATCCAACAGAAGGTCGTGGGTTTTCTGGGTAAAATTTACTACCTGTACCCAGTTTTCCTCGCACTAAAATGGTGGTCAATGATCTTTGATTGGGATTTAATCCTGTTGATCTTACATCGGATAAATACAAATAAAAACAACAATTGAGTCCTTGGAGATACAGCTAATCTACAATGCCATTAAGGCTGTCTGTTAAAGAACATCAATCATTCGACCTTTCGTATGTATAAGCATATGGTAGTAACTAAAAGATTTCATGCCTTTTGTACATAATGTCATAATGTGTCTGACATAGGACTGTGCAATGACTTGCATACCAGTTAAATTCATGTTTGAATCTTTCAAAGTGGATCTTCTTAAAGTTATTTATGGAAGTTTAAATTACAACGGCGACAAAAAATCATTTGGCAACGTTGGAGTACAATCCACCAATGAATGAAAAAATGAATAAAAGAGTAAACAAATCAATAACTGAATCAGTCAGTGATTCATATCTTACAATCAATCAACAGCAAACAACCAATGATTACATTAGTAAATGAGTACAAATGAACGAAATAACCCGTAACGAAGAAAGCAAACGAACCAACAGTCGACCGGTCAAGCTACCAATCAATGATGACCCAGTCTTTCAGATTCAAATTTAATAAACAATACTCTGTATTCAATACTGCTATAATGGTTCCCACATATTTGTTTAAAGGCTGGATAAGGGATTTGAGAACGGTAGAGCCAGATTTAAATCACTTTGTGGCAAAATCGATGCTCTCATTGAAGCCGAAGGTGGTGAATGTCCTACGGAACCAATTTGTACGTATTCTTTCCTCAATTCATTTTTAATATATATTAAATAAAAGGTAAAACATTGAAAAACATACAGGGTTTTCGTACCAAACTTACAGTTTGCAATGAACTCTTCGAAGTATAATAAAAAACATTACGATCAAATGAACTATACTTTTATTTTTTTTATTTTTGTGGCCAATAGCGGATCTCTAAATATATTTATGCCATACAAGACTTCTATGATACCGAGTAGAAATTTAAGATGGTCTATATTTCTGATGCCCCATCTGTAAACCAAAGTCTCTATAAAGTCGTTTATAACAAGTTCCATTGTAGGTGTTTAGAATGAAATGATTATGAAACGAATGATGCATCTATTGTGGGTTATATGCACTGTTAGCAAACTGTGACTCTAATGGAACCCTGTAAGGTTCTGAATTCAAGCTCTGGTGGAACCCCTAATGATTTTGTATGGAACCCTCACAGTAACTGTTCCTAGTCTTTTACCCTTTGTTGTTGTATCAAAGAACGCCTTTTTTGCCCTTATGGTTCCATAAAGAACCAACCCTTTTCCTATAGAACCCTTGTTTCTAAGTGTAGGAGTGATTTGACAAATTTCTTAAGACTTAATTTAAGTACATAGGTCTAAAATTGACAGTTGCAAATGAGACACTGTTATAAAGGAATTTAACTGTTTCCACATCCCCTCATTAAAACACATTCATTCATAGGAAGTTTTTGAGATCTGTTAAGTCCTGACACATTCGCCACCTTTTTGTTTGGAGAACTTTCCATTCCTGAAATATTCAATCATCCTGGCAAAAAGCTAATGCTCCATTACTGACATAATCAATAACCTGTACCCAATTCCCGACACGACCATTTGACTGGAGGTTTAGATGATTCCCAATTCCAGATACAACCAATTGTCTGGACGTTCATTCCCCATTCCTGATATATCCATTTGTCTAGACGTATAGACCATTCCCATTCCTGACAAAACCAATTGTCTGGACGTTTGGATCACTCGCCATCCCTGACACATCCAATTGTTTTGACGTTTAAATCATTCCATATTTCTGATACAACCAATTGTGTGGACGTTTAGATCACTCCACAATCCCGACACAACCAATTACCTGCACGTTTAGATCGCTCCCAATTCCTGACACAACCAATTACCTGGACGTTTAGATCACTCCCAATTCATAACACAACCGTTTGTCTGGACGTTTAGAGCACTCCCCATTCCTGACCCAACCAATTGTCTGGTCGTTTAGATCACTCCCCATTCCTGACCCAACCAATTGTCTGGACGTTTAGATCACTCCCAATTCCTGACACAACCGTTTGTCTGGACGTTTAGAGCACTCCCCATTCCTGACCCAACCAATTGTCTGGACGTTTATATCATTCCCTATCCTGACACAAACAAATGTGTGGACGTTTAGATGATTCCCCATTTCTGACACAACAAATTGTCTTGACGTTTATATGATTCACGCATTCCTGACACAACCTATTTTCTGGACGTTTAGATCACTCCCCGTTTCTGACACAACCAATTGTCTGGACGTTTAGGTCACTCCCAATACCTGACACAGCCATTTGTCTGGATGTTTAGTTCATTACCTTTTCCTGGAACAACCAATTGTCTGAACGTTTAGATATTTTCCCCATTCCTGACACAAAAAATTGTCTGGACGTTTAGATCATTCCAAATTCCTGACACCATCATTTGTCTGGACGTTAAGATCATTCCCAATTCCGGACACAACCATTTGTCTGGACGTTTTGATCATTTCCCTTTTCTGGTACAACCTATTGTTTGGACGTTTAAATCATTCCCCCATTCCAGACACAACCAATTGTCTGGACGTTGAGATCATTCCCCCATTCATGACACAACAATTTGTCTGAACGTTTAGATCATTCCCAATTCCTGACACAATCATTTGTCTGGACGTTTAGATCACTCCCCTGTCCTGATACAACCATTTGTCTGGACGTTTAGATGATTTCCCATTACTGACACACCCATTCGTCTGGACGTTTAGATCATACCCTATTCCCGAGCCAACCTTTTGTCTGGATGTTTAGATGCTTCACCATTCTTGGCACTACCATTTGTCTGGACGTTTAGACGATTCCCCATTCCCGACACAACCATTTGTCTGGACGTTTAGATGATTCCCCATTTCTGACAAAACCAAATGTCTGGACGTTTAGATCACTCCCATTCCCGACAGAACAAATTGTCTGGACGTTTAGATCTCTCCGCATTCCTGACACAGCCAATTGTCGGGACGTTTAGATCACTACCCATGTCTGACACAACCAATAATCCGGACATGTAGACAATTCCCTATTCAAACACAATCAATCCCATCGACGTTAATTTCGCACCCCATTCTAACACAACCATTCAGCTGGACTTTTAAATAATTCCCCATTCTAACACAACCAATCACATGAACGTTTAGATAATTCCCCATTCCTAGCACAACCAATCACACGGAAGTGTATTTCACTCCCCATTCTAACACAACCAATCACATCGACGTTAAGATAACTCCCCATTCCTCACACTATCATTTTCAGGACATATTCATCCATGTAAACGTTTGGATAACTTTTAAACATATAGGCTGGGCCAATAACAACAAATCTGCTTTTCCCTGTCTGAATGGTCTTCAGAAGATCATTATCAACACTTGCATTTTAACTCCATTCTGTAATGCCAATTGTATTGTTTATAGTCATTTGAAAAAGCAATGCAAATATTTTATTTTAGCTGAAATACAAGTGGTGGTATCGAAGACAGCAGGCTCTGGGACTGCAACTACAATTGCGATGTGTCCTCAATCGACCATACTCATCAATTGTCGCTGTACCAATGAGGACAGCACATGTGAAGGTGTGACGGTTACCGGTAGTGACAGAGGCTGCAAGGCGTCAAATAACGGTGGCACAGCAGTTAGGGTGAGCCATACATTGTTTTCATATTTGAATAAAATAATATTTTATGCACAACAACTCCATTTAATAAACTTAAAGTCAATTATGGCTTGCCTTTGTTACAGTCCGCTTGACCAAAAAATCTCATACAGATCGGTTGCATGCTGGATCCCTCCCAACCCAATTCACTAAGGGCTCCTGTCAATCCCTTCCACAACCAGCGTAATCAAGAATAAAAACATTGCTAAAGTATATGTATACTTCCAATATCTCCCAAACCGCTCGCCTGAAATGGCTCCAATTATAACCATACACCTACATGGTCTGCGGGTATTGTATTTGTTAGTTGTGTCATTGAAAGGCCAAACCGGCTGCAGTTCGCCAAGACGTCCAAAATTTTATTATTTGTGTCGATAATATTAATCAAAGAAGAAACAGTAGATCTGCAATGATTCCTATAGGTATAAAAATGCAAGCCTATTTCGTTTACGTCAGGTTATTTTTAAGTTTATAGAACACGTTTCGTTTTTTCTTGTTATTTACTTTTTGAACGTGGCGCCACATTCAAAGACCCATTATTTTTCTTCTCATCATTTCAATTGTTTAATACAGAAGTGTGAGTCTGGTTTCTCTCTTGGTCTATTTTGTACAACGTCGACCTCTAAATTCAAGAGTAATTATTTCTGTTGTGTATGTTTTGTACATAGCTATATTTCCAGTCCCGACCTGTTTGACGACGACCTCCAAATTTCGGTGTATTTATTTTGTTTTTACATTTTTGTACATAGGCCTAGTTATTTGCAGTCCTGCCCTGTTTGACCTTGACCTCTAAATTCTGGTGTAATTATTTTGATTTTACATATTTTGTATATAGTTATTTGCAGTCCTACATTTCGATGTTATTTATTGTGGAATATTAATTGGGCCGTTTATTTGAAAGACGCCTATTTTTGCATAACTTGAACAAGAATTGCGGACTTGAGGTAGATACGGACGAAACATTTTTTCGGTAAAGTTTATTTTACAGGGAAGCAGGATGAACTTAATAAATATGCCCCAAATATGGTAGTGTAGATCGTCTATCTGAATTTCGGTCGTATATCAACGGATGAAATGATTTTCTGCTCTCCAATAGATTGTTCTCAAAGAGTAGTTAATGAAGCAGATAAAAAGTGATAACGCAAGCTTTACTTAAGGAGACCGAAGTTGATAAGAAATCATGTGATTTCCCAAAACATTACCTTGATGGATGCCTTTAAAATATCAATGATGCTTCCATAAGTTTGAAGGATTCTTATTATAAACTAGATAGTCATTTCAACTGCTGCAGTTTTCGTCTTACAAAAAACCCCACGGAAACAAGTTTATTTGACATATATTATGACTGAACTACCGCTGTTATATATTTTTTTCTCTGGATTATCGTTCAGTAACATCGCTGCTACAATACAGAAGAAAACGAAAATAGATCCGTTTCATTCATTGCTGTAGTCTCTAATATCTTACTGATTTCCACAGCGTATATTCAATAGTAAGTCAAGAGTTTCAAATGATACTTAAAATGTTGATAGAATCATTTTCGCAAAGCTCCTCAATGTAGATTAAACTGTGTCGAATAAACATTGGAGGGGGGGGGGGGGGGGGGCC
>JARFOD010155478.1:0-12265 GCA_031763545.1 Mopalia muscosa | reverse complement strand
ACCCTGGTGTTCGCAGAGCTAAAGGGTAACGTTAAGCAGATTTGTTTGTGATGTCCTGTATTTCTGTCCGTCGTCATTTAAGTGAAATACCCTTGAGTACGACGTTAAACACCAGTCAAACAAATAAACACTTACATTATGATTGCTGCTTGTATTTGTCCATGCAAATATTGTTTAAAGCGATACTCCCGGCTGAGATAACCTGTACATCCCTTGAAAGGTTACCATTGAATATACTTAAATATGGCATCGACTTACCGTTTCTTGATTTTATAAAATAATCCGAGTGCTACAGGGATATATCTTCCTACGATCACTGGCGGCTGACATTTTGGGCGTGGCCGCCTTGTCCATGACGTCACGCGACTGCGTTACGGGTTAATAACTTGTGTGAACCAATGACCTATATAGGTGAACTATCAAAGATTTACACAGTCGACTATACAGGTCTCCTGGCGAAGACACTTTTTTTTTTAAATGAAAGATATTTGATTGCATAGTTGTGGAGCTCTTCTGTTTGATGATAAAAGTACCTAGACCTGGTCGCGTGGATACATTTGACTGTAGTTTGTGCATTACCTATTGTATAAGATCCAAGTCTAAAAATGATTTAGCTCGATTAGAAATTAGAGAGCATAAATGAACATAAGAAATGATGTCCATTTTACTTATATGCATTATATTGCAGCACGCAATATCGCTTTAACAGCAATAATCAACAGTATCCAATAACTGTAATACACTTTGCCGTTACTGTTGTGTGTGTACATTGAATACGGTGGATACCCGGGAAGAAACGTCAACATTTAATTACACTGTTATCAATATAGTATGTACAGTCCTCGTTCTCATTGTAACAACTCGAGCTAATACAACGACGCGTAACACGCACTTTACATATAACCTTGTTTACCATATAAGCCATGCCTTCACTGTTTCTTGAAAAGCTCAATTTTTTGGTCACATTTGACAAACTTTCAGCGAGGATCGATTGACAAAGGCAAAGTACTAATTATAACAAGCCCCGGTGACTGAGCTGGTGGAGCAGGCGAATTTGTTCTATAAAATTACACACCCAGAAAACCATTCGAGAAAACATAATTCAATTTCAAACACCAACAAGCGACTTTATTTTTTGTGATCATAATGTATATATTGGTTTTAATCAAAGAAACAAAACATAAATGGAACAAATTGTCCGGTTGCCCAGCGTTGATCTGCTACAGAAGGTCGAGGGATTTCCCCTGTTACATTAGGGTGCGCTGTCATATAAAATGTAAACATAGAAAGCAGCCCCGCTTTAGACCGTACGTGTATGAACCAACTGATGCGGATAAATATACGATGCCTCTGTATCTGTGTGGTGACATTCATAGGTATATGATAATTGAGATTATATAACCACTGATAAACGTTTGTGTACTGTGTCACCCCAAACGCAACAATTTCTTA
Source organism: Mopalia muscosa (assembly GCA_031763545.1). Lineage (NCBI taxonomy): Eukaryota > Metazoa > Mollusca > Polyplacophora > Chitonida > Mopaliidae > Mopalia > Mopalia muscosa. The sequence goes on along the minus strand of JARFOD010155478.1, from coordinate 10,813 downwards.
TAATGTTAAAACAAAACATAATATGCCCTTCTCCTTTCTTTACACAAATCAAAAATCTGTTTATATACTTAAATGTTCTACTTACTAATTCAACGATTGGACAAAGATCACCAGTCTAGCTCACCCCTAGTCAAGGCTCATGGCGCGATGTGTAGTAACGATTTAAGGGGATTTCCCTTATCTGATGACTTTTGATTGGTCGACTTTTTTCGCGACAAATCAAAAATCCTCAAATAAGGGGAATCCCCATAATTCGTAACTACAAATCGTACAGTTACAATGAGCCTTAAGATGCAAAACAATGCTACCCTTACCTTCCCGCGGTTATTTCCAAGGATGGGTATATTACTAACACATATATTTAGAAAAAATAGTAGGACTTCAAAATTCTAAATACAATGCTATGTTATGATTCATTTTATCTTATAATGGCATTAATTAACACAAAAACTTAGATAATGGACATTTGGTTATATATCTAATATTTCATAGATACTAAGAGATTTTTTTATAAAAATTTCCATGTATTTGTAGAAAAGTATATTTAAAGTAACAAATACCTTCATAGGGTTTTTCTAAATTCAAGTTAGTTTTTGCAGAATCGATAAAAAATATATTTTAAAAAATTAAAATCCGCCAATAAAAAACTATTTGCTTAATATCTTCATACGAAAATAAATAAAAAAAAATATGCAGGACGGTTTTCTGGATAAAGGTTTCAAGATTGCGTGTGCCTATTTTCGAAGACCTTGCGCAAATAGTTTTCGAGACATAAGCGATTTAAATGTTGAAAATGAAGAAAAGTGAAAGCGGAGAAACCAGCCTAAACGTGAGTTAATGATTGAACCCCGAATTGGTTTCAGATTACTCGCAATATTTTTAATAAACAACATGATTTTTTATTTAAATGAAAAGGTGAAATAGAGTTTAATCAAGTTCAATCACTGTTTGCATACATAAGTTTAACTAAATGGGTCTGAATGACAGTTCTCACTCAATTTAGTGACATCAGTATTGATGATTTATTTCACATCTTTGTTAATGGCTATCAGTCGGAGTCGCACTAGGGCTAGTGGTTTGTATAAATAAACATTTAATCATAAAGGGTCATGCTAAAGATCTGTTCGCCCTTTAGCCAATTGGCTCCTTGTAGTGAGATGTCCGCCTTAATCACTTTCGCCAGCCTATACACATGATTATAATAGAACGCGTTTTACTATTTAAATCTTTTTTGAACAATCTAAAATACTTAATTTTGTTGTCGAACTGTTTGCATTATCAAGACTACGAAAAGAAGATTTAAGAAAGACAAAAAATGAGAACAACTCAAAATTTCCTTCGGGTGTACAACAGTACAAATAAGTGAAACTTGTACAATACAGGGAATAACACTATCCTAACGATAAACAAGATTTCATTACAGAGGCCTCAAGATTTATATCCACTTAGGTTTATTATTCCTACCTATCTTCGAAACGAGCGGGCGAAGTCTTTCAAGTTTTCTGTGTTAACATTGACGTTCAATAAGCTTGAACAACACTCTTGTGATTATTGTTTTAAAATATGTACATTTCTCGGATTTCTCCCACTAGCATCGACCTCAATTTCCTTGAACACAAATGTTTCAATCCACTCAAACTAGACGACTTCAAAAACCAAAAGTGTCATATTGACGATACCGAGGAGAAAAGTTTCATTAAGGTGCACTACTGGCTTTATTATCCTTTCTTCGAGGCAAAACATCACGTGACGTTAAAGATAACACGTTGACGGACTGTCTGTGCATGGCAGTAACGCGAGAAGGTATGAGAAAAGCCAATCGTGCCCCTAACTCGAAATTTCATACTTGATCTCAGTTAATAGTCCTCAATGAAAATATTTTTCTGAAGATAGTTTTTCTCAACAAATGTTTTCCAGTTGGCGGACAACAATTCAAATGGGCTATAATTTATTCAATTGAATGTCAGAAGCTTATCGTCGAAGCTAACTTGGGAAACCTCAATTAGAAATTTAAACTCTATTTTAGCATTTTCAGAAAGCTGGTTCAGTCCCCCTACTGAGTCTCTGTATCAAGTGCCTGACTGTATAGCATTTCTTCATCTATAGGACTATTCGAAGAGGAGGAGGGATTATAGTGTATGTGGACAACACCGCCATTTTACAGTTAGAGAAGACATTTCATCTCAGAATAGAAATGATGATGTTTCTAAATCCACTTTTCGTCCTCTATTACCTTGTAGGAGCGATCTACAGACCTCCTGGTAAATCTATGGATGATTTCATTTGTTTCTCCTCTTTACTATTTCAGCACAATTCCACCAGGAACAAAATGTATATTGACAGGTGACTTTGATATCGATCTTCCTCTATTACCTTGTAGGAGCGATCTACAGACCTCCTGGTAAATCTATTGATGATTTCAATTGTTTCGCCTCCTTGCTACAGTCAATTCCACCAGGAACAAAATGTATATTGACAGGTGACTTTGATATCGATCGTCCTCTATTACCTTGTAGGAGCGATCTACAGACCCCCTGGTAAATCTATTGATGATTTCAATTGTTTCGCCTCCTTACTAAAGTCAATTCCACCAGGAACAAAATGTATATTGATAGGTGACTTTGATATCGATTTATGGGAAAATTAATCAAATCAAATCCCCAAACCAACACGTGTAACAACCTGCACAGCTAGTTTTATAGACAATATTATTATTTTAAAAAATTGCAATCAGTATTCTTGCTGGTATCTTACTAAATGAAACATCTGATCATATACATATTGTCAGCGTTTTCCCTCAACTTTCACGTCCAACCAATACTCGAGTCTTGTCTTATACTACCAAAGAAAAGCTTTCCGTTTATATTGTCATAATTTCTAAATAGCATAATGTTAATCAAATAGATGGAAATTAGTTTAGCACACGAAAAGCCAATCGTGCACCTAACTCGACTGTTTGTCTGTTAAAGGTCGTGCGTCCTAGGGCCTGTACTTTGTCCTTGTTTGAAGCGGGTAATATTTTATAACAAAAGTGAGCTCGAAGCTGTACGAGCGCACTAGTGCACTCATTAAACTCATTATATTTTGTTAATTTTCTGGTGAATGAACACTACAAAAACGGCGTACACCTCGGGTTTTGCTTTCATACTCCAAGGTGGTAAGAAAATTATCTACATTCTATTACATGTAACAACGAAATTCTGCATTTACTTTGAATTCGCTGAGGTTGATTTTTCTGAGGACAAATAGCCTTCACTACGGCGGTTGTGTAACAATTTTGCAGAGAACGGCACAAGTTATAAACATTTTACAGAAGTGCACGACCTACTAACAATTCTTCTAGAATCACTCCTTTTTTGAACTTTTGAAAATAAACACAACCCCTATAAACATTTTTACAGAAACACACGACTAACTCACATTTTAACAGAATGGCACGTCTATAGTTAGTTTTACAGAACCACACGACTTATAAACGTTTCAAATAGAATCACACGACTTCCTAGTATTTTAACAGACCCACACCACTTGCAACATTTTTCGAATCACAAGACCTACTTACATTTTTACAGAACCGCACGACCTACTAACATTTTTACAGAATCACAGGACCTGCTAACATTTTTTTACAGAATCACACGACCTGCTCATTTTTTACAGAACCACACTACCTCCTAACATTTTTACAGAACCCCACTACCTGCTAACATTTTTACAGAATCACACGACCTGTTAACATTTTACAGAATCACACGACCTGCTAACATTCTTACAGAACCCCACTGCCCGCTAACATTTTTAAAGAACCACACGACCTGTTAACATTTTACAGAATGACACGACCTGCTAATATTTTACAGAATCACATCACCTACTAACATTTTACAGAACCACACGACCGGTTAACATTTATTTTACAAAATCACACGACCTGCTAACATTTTTACAGAACCACACCACCTGCTAACAGTTTTCCAGAATCACACAACCTGTAAACATTTTTCGAATCTCAAGACCTACTTACATTTTTACAGAACCGCACGGCCTAATAACATTTTTACACAATCACACGACCTGCTAAAATTGTTTTACAGAATCACACGACCTGCTAATATTTTTACAGAACCACACCACCTGCTAACAGTTTTCCAGAATCACACAACCTGTGAACATTTTTCGAATCACAAGACCTACTTACATTTTTACAGAATCACACGACCTGCTAACATTTTTACAGAATTATGTGACCTACTAACTATGTCCTCTGTTTTACCTTCTGTTTTCAGTCAAGTTTTTTCGGGAGAACAGTATGTACTACATAAGCAAGAGAAATGTCTCCATTATACAAGGGGCTAATTTACATCCGACATCCACTTTTCGGTCGATGAAAACACGCGTGCTATCGTGCTAGCGAGAGTTTCTATAGTGGACGAGACTTAGACAACTCTTGTACGCTATGCCAGGCCATCGCGCATTAAATTCCGTCAATTATTGGGGCGACCTATCAGCCACAGACCAGCAAATAAACAGAAGTGCAAAACAAGATGGCCTGGGTGCTTCTTACAGTCTATGTGTCAACGTAGGAGGTAGGATTGATTATATGTTAGAATGGTCGCCTTGTTGACGAGCCAATCTGAATTTAAAATGAATTTAACTATTCGAATGACCCTAGTCATATTGCACAATTGCAATAAGTCCATTGGAAACAATATGTACTCTGCAAAGCTGAAAATGTAAAAATAGGAAAGGGTTATAACTATAAACATTCTTGACGATCTGCATCTGGATTGACTCGTGTTGAGATTATACATATTTTTTGCTGCTCTATTTAAACAAACCTATGTTGTAATGCAGGACATATTTTATGTCAAACGTATTGAATGGTTTTGATAAAGTAATAGTTTGTTTAATAAACATCCCTCAGATGAAAAAAAAGCAGTTACAAACGTTCATCAATTCATATTTATTATTTTAGGCACAATTTTGGATCTCGACTACACCCGATGCACAGAGTAAAACCATTTAAAACCCAAAATATGTTATATTAAGAAATTGAATCCTGTGATGCCGGAAAAAAGATAATCACAATATGTTATAGACAAAACATTTCTCAACCAGTAGCTTCAAACACGCACTTTGTAGGTTATTTGATGATAATTGAATAAATTTTAACATACTGTTCTTTTACTAAACAATAAGGCTTGATATATAAACTTCCTAGATCCGTATTTATAGCTTCTCCTCAACTAAGTTCAAAATTAATACAAAGACGTGGATAGAATTTTACTAAGTCTACCATTGTGTCAAAGGCGTTAAAATTCATTAAAGAGAATATGTGATCTTTAAGTGGTGTAGAAACAAGAGAATCGAGATGAGCAGGTCCTCGTAAAGAATTGAACCTCAGAGCATAGACAAAGGCCTCTGATTGTAGACGGCCGGCGGCAGAGGCTATATCATTAGTTAGCCCGGGACAGCTGGTAGCTTCACCTGCAGACAAAATCAGCACCTCTCTGGCACGTCGTGAAGATCGAGCTGTAACAGATTGTAACGTTGATTTTTATGTTTCTTTTTACATAAAAATTAATAGCAGACCTTCTTTCCATTTATACAGCAATATATACTTTGCAAACTTAAATGTGAGTAATTTATTGATTTTGGGATTACGCCTTCCATGTTTGACCAAATTCTAGTTTCAAGACCCAGTCATCAGATCGAACCCATGACCCTTAGAGACACAATTGTATTCATTTAAAAATGATTAAACTTGTTAGTATCTTTATAATTTGTTTGCGTGATTTTGGGTGACTGGTATCTTTAAAAAGGTAATTGGATTGAATTTCAACTGAATGCCATCAAATCATAGTCCTGGTGTATTTATACAGCTGTAATTTCTCTTACTACAGCCGCACAATTTACGCTGTTTTAGCGGATGTCACTACTTGTAGACATTCAAAATGGCACTAGGTTAATGACCAAGCGGGCAGCACATAAGGCATGGAGGTAAGCCCGCCCCAGTTTCAACCAAATGAGGTTTAACCATCAAAATTCTACTGTACTGCATTGAATGTGAAATAAATTAATGTTAATATCAAAATATGTATTCATCTTCCGGTCGACAAATTTGAACACTGCCCAATACCGATCACTGCCATTAAGGATTGCATCACTATTGATTTCAGTCAGGAAATACAAAAAAACTTTTCAGCTACCAGAATCTACCAATAACTCTAAAAATAAGAAATGGCACTTAGACCGCTATTGCTCTGAGGTGATCAATTAATTGGCTATCCGAATGCATGAAAGTCTCGTTACTGAAAACATTGACTTTCTTTTACTAAAGCGCGTGTCTTCGGCTGAAATACTACTACCTTCATGTTGTTCTGTTGCTTGCCGACCTAAGAGGCAACATGCAGCCTCTTTTCATTGCCAGACGGATGTCCATAATATGCCATATTTGGCTTCATTTGTTAAACTGTTGCGTTAGTTGTTAGTGTTCTTTTTTGATTGTGTTTTTTTTTTTTTTGCATGTTAGTCGCTGATTTCGTTGTTGGTGGAGCCATTTCCCGTTATGTACTGAGAACCAAGAACAACCCAAGGCAAGACGATTGACAACGATCATCTTCGACACTGATACAGCGTCAGTCAGTTTGTTTCTTGAAATGAATAGAATATGATCCTATAAATTTTCGGAAACCTAATATTAATAATAAGTAAATCGCATCAAACTATACGGTGCCCAAATATAAATGAAAAATGTAAACTTACGCAATGCTGAGAATGTCTCCGTGGCGAAGTCCAGTGCTCTGACCAGACACCTATCACTCCCCTTCGTCTGCGTCATCCGCCGTATTGCGTTGATGTACTCAGGTAGTCGGGACAACTCTCTCATGTCTAACTGGAGTAGAACGTTTGTTGAAAAGGTAACTACAGACATCCTGTTAGTGGAAACAGATTCCGGCCCAACGGATCCACACAGCTTCCAGATTAGCGCCTCAAGCTGGCGCTTGACGGCAGACCATTCATCATCAGTGATGTCGGCGCTATCGTCTAGCAGTATTAACAAGTCTCTAACTCTTGTGTCTGGTCTTGATCCTCCCGTCAACACTAACAATGTCAGGCAACATGTCATCACACTAATTCTTACCATCGTGGAGCTGAAATTAAAATTTGTTACAAGTTTGTGTCATTGTTTGATGCTGTACCCAACGAATGAGCTTTACCTTGAAGCACATTAGAGGTGATACTATCTAGCGTTAGAGATGGCTTGTCGCAGTAAATTGTATAACACTATATATTTTATTGTAGAAAAAGAATATCTTGCTTTTCTCCACCGGGAATGAATCTCGGCTCAGAATGACACTTTATATAATTTTAAAAAAAGAAATTTATCATGCACAAGGGCCAAGCTGCTCTGACGTCCCTTCCTGTAACATTGAAACTTCGTCTTAATGTATACCTACAAATGTACTGACAGCCACAAGGTGGTACGGGATGGTGCATGGACGATTCACATAAATTGGGTAATGCTTCATGTCCTTCTTTAAATAACATGCTTAATTAACTATATTAGCAAAGAGTTATCTTGGACCAAAACAGGACATTTGTACACAAAGGAGCCGACTGTTTGTCTAATAGGTTGATAGGCCTATCTACTGATCAAGGAAGTGGCTTAACGTAGGGAAAACAAATCCGGCTGTTATTGCTAACGTCAAGTCTTGATGGTAAAACACAAGGAGGTGGCTATTTAATCAACTGAAATGTAGACAGATGGGAGTAAGCTGATTTTTAATACTCGTTTCATCAGATTAAAGGGAGGACTAAGTTTGCCAAAACTATACATCTCTACATCAGCAAATATAAACAGCATTATAGGTATATATAACACTTAACGGTGAGCATTACGTTACCGTACAAAATGAGGTCCGTAATTCATGTTCTTTAGTATTTCATAAATTCAAAACAGTGGAGCCCATCAGCTGCCGCTGTATCTATAACCACACTGCTTGAAGTTTAGGGAGGAGATTTCTAAATTTTCTTGACGCTTTGAAAATATTCCACGTGTGGTTTGTTCAGGGTGTGTTCTTTTTATTTTTGTCCGTCAGAAAGATTCCTATTCCCCTATTTTAATGAAGGACCTATTGACACTAATTCTATATATTTGTTTCACATAACTTGTAGATTTTGTTAAGCCTAAAGCAGCCGTTGAATATTTACATTCTGACATTCCTAAATATAAGTGCTGATTGATAGCTTGATTCATTGATATCTTCTACCCTAGGCCAAAGGGATGTAGGTCTCTGGAATATTCAAATTATTGTGTGTGGAACCGTCTCTTGATTTGGGGAGCTGCAAAAGTAGTGAATGGAAAACAGCTTCAAATATTTCCTTAAACATAAAGCAAATTGAAAAAGGAAATAATTAAGAGTCCCAACAAAAAGATTATGTTCACTTACCCTTACTGGTGTGAGGTTGTAGACGATACTATACTGTACCTGTACGGTAGCTGCACAACCGGCTACAGTCTGTTACATTCAGTTGCCTTTCGTAGTTTTAATCAGATTTTAAGACCGGATATAAAACAAGGTTCATCAACACTCATTCGACAACGTTTGTATTAGGCCTACTATTGTTGGTACAATGAAATCACATCCTCTTAACCGAGTTACAGCAACTCTGAACGAAATCCTTGTTTTTTTTTTCAAAAGATCAACCGGATTCCTATCAAAGTTAGTCCATGAGCCCTCAAGACGTCACTGTAACGTCTATATGAACAATATTTTTTTAAATTTATTTCCTGCTTTGTAAAAACAAATTTAGCTCATTTTTTTACATGTATTTTGCGTTTTGTGTTTGTTTGTTTGTTTAAAATTACAAAAAAAAAACAATCACACTGACACAGGGATGTAGATTAATTAAAATCGACGAATCATCGTATGTTATGCATAAATATATACATACCAGGCTTTCAGACTAACTAAACTTAAAACCCATAGTGAGATATATCTAGATGAAAAAGATGCTAAATTAGCGTCCATGCTTTATGTAAAGAGTAAGTCACTAGGTAATACTTAAGACTACACCAGCCAATGTTGGCTTTTATTATTCGCCTAAAAACGGCATTTCCACAGGGGTCCATTGTCGGCTGTCATATATCGCCTAATACAACGTATGGGGGTCCAGTCACTGTAGGCTGTTAGACTTAACCAAACAAATAACGTATACAGTTCTCCTGAAAAAAAAGACATATGGGTCCAGTCAGTACTAGCTGTTATATTTCACCCAAAACAGCGTATATGAGTGCACTGAGCGTGGCTGTAATGGTTCACTTGAAAAGAGCTTGCTGGGGTCCAGTCAGTGTTGGGTTTTATAAATCACCTAAAAAAGCGTACATGGGTACAGTAAGTGGTGGCTGGTAATGTTTATATATACAGCCAGTATAAGCGTCCAGTCAATGTTGGCAGCTATAAATCACTTTTTAAAAGCCTATAGGGGTCCATTCAGTGCTAGATGTTGTATTTTTATATAAAAAATAAAAGTAGATAACGTAAATATATTAATCAAAATCGAAGAATCAGGTAATGTTCTAGATAACTCACAGAGACAAGTTTCTTGATAAACCTTAATCTCGAGTAACCTACAGACATCTCGAGAGAAGGTATGACCATTAATATGGTTTATAAATATATTGTTTAAAATGTGGTTATGAATAGATCAGCCTATAAGTATTTCAGAGATACAGGTATTTATCCATCACTATGTCCGTTAAAGAGAATGAGTTACAACTGGTCTGATACATGGGTACTTTATGCTCTGAAATGTCTGGCCAAAGTTATGCTGAGACTAAAGTGAGACCGGCAGAACCAAAATCCGTTCTCAATGTACATCACGAGTTTTGGAGTGGCCTATATACGTACTCTATATGTGGAGGATATATCAGAATTGTTTTTAAATCGCTTTATCAGTAGTATGATACAATTGAATCGGTGAATTCGGTAAGGGCCCAACTCCACAGAGTTAACTTTTACAGGAGAGCGTTTTTGTTATTTTTCCAAAAGCGAAAATGTGTTTTATTCCTTTATATATCTTAGACTTGTAGTACCATACGAGATGAAATAAATGCTAAAATATGGTTATCAATCAGTTGCCTATCTGAGCACAGCAAGCTCTGAAAAACACTGGAAATATTATCAAGAAAAACACAGGATATGTTGAATATGCGTTTAAATCACTTTATTTCAATCTCAAATTAAATGGAAAACATTATAGGAGACTTGGGATGAAAATCCACCCATCCTAATACGCAGATGTAATACATAGTATCACAAAACTTCTGATTCACTTCATTCAAAATCGGGCTCCTCCACTTCTCTTTGGTCTGTACCGACTAAGTTATTGATAAAAACCTGTGCATCTGGGTTGAGATATTTGCCAAGTTTTTTCACATCATTCAATTTGGCTGTCTTGACAGCTAATTGCTCAGTGTAAAGTACATTTTCGGGATATGAAATATTGCTTATATTAGGCTTCATTACTCGGAACCGATTAGTGACCTGTGCTGACATTGTTTCAGAAACCTCAACATCATGGCTAAAGTCTACTGAGAACCTGAACATTTTGTATTTAGAGACAGAGTATTTTTCATTGTCTTTCCTTGCAGATTTCTCGAAGAACTGCCCAAGGTGTGTTCCAAGGTTGTTTTCTGGTTTCTTGCTATGGAATTGACTGAGAATTGAAATTTGGCAGCCTCAAAGACCATCATTAGACATCACTTGATTGTGATTATGGGAGACATGCATGCATTGATGACGTCACA